>JAJJMA010238157.1:0-20766 GCA_023529015.1 Papaver nudicaule
CATACCAGCGAAATCCAGAGACATGGATGGATCATTATAGAATTATTGTTTGGTCCGGAAGAAATTAGTTATTTCCAAACAATACCCTTTAAACCTTATAAGGAAAGAATTAAAATTAATGCATTGATTGATGTGATTTTGTGTTATAATTCTAGAGTTGTTAGTTTGAAGTTTTAAAGATTTTTCAAGTTTCTTCTTTATCTATATATGTGTACTCTTATTGCTCACAAGACCTTGTCATTCTTGTTTAAACTAATCTCCATAATGAGGCTGCCCCATGTAAAAATGTTGTTTAAATGAATGAAATTTCTTATTAAAAAAATGTTGAAAGCGTGTGCAAAAATAACCACAAAATTCCATAATCCATAGTTTTAACCATTTAAGATTGTGAAGCAGATACTGGATTAGTAAATAGATAACATTAAATCAACATATCATATTGGATAAGAAGATAGCATAATATGTTTAGGATTTTGTTATGTGAGTTTTTGTAACACCTATACTCACATAGACACTCACTATGCGCTTCCGGTCCTGGGTAAAATCCACACCAAGCTTTGTTTTTTTTTACCATGAACACTCCAACATTGCCTTTGGCATTACACTTCCGTGACACATGGCGCTACCCATGATTCACTGCAAATATGTCGTCCTTCAACTTGATTCATCATCATCCTACCGCCTGAATTAATTTCATAAGAAGTAAAAAGAAACCGAGAACATGGACATAAATTTAGTAACATTTCACTACTAATTTACTGTTGATACAAAAGAGAGTCACGTGTATATTCATTGGTAAACAAAAGTGTATTCTGGTTTTTACCTGCAAATAAAACCAAAGAACTAAGAAGTAGCATGAGACAAGATTGTTATTTTTCATCGACATCTTTCTGTTGAAATAATTAACTTTTCTTGTGTTTTGTTAGATGCTCCTGTAAATGATCTATAATTTATAGCTTGGTGATGGGGAAAAAGATATCATAAATATACGCATTTAAGACAAAATCACACAGTAGAATCTGATTTAAATTGTCATTTAATTTTTAGAAACATGAGGTACCCTGTCTTTGTCATTTTTCCTACAACTAAAGATGACCATCATCTGGCCATTTGTCAATTTTTGATTTATAAACATTCTGAGACTTTTGATGGCCAAAGAGCACAAAAAAAAATGTAGTTGCATTTAAAAAAAAAATGTAGTCACATTACATGGGTCACTAATTTACAGACTTTCGACCACAGATGTAACAAGTAAGTGAAAAGGAGGGTACCAAGTACACCACCACCTTTTTCATTTGTGAGCCTATAAGAAAAATTCCTTGTTTTGATACAAGATCAAAGACAACGTAGGTATAATATTTATTTCAAGATTCAAATTCTCAAAAAGATAAATTGTTGTCAATCTTTATTTCAAGATAAAGAACTCACCCACAGGTTGATGAATGCACTTCTTTCCAATTACTTTTGTTAGGGCATTGTCCGGTCAAACCCACTAGTGTTGGTATGTCAAGTTAGTTGTCAGTTTTAGGTGTCAAAACACAATTCTTGATTTAGCCTACTAGAGTTTAGATTTCGGAATTGAGATATAGACTAAGTAGTAGAGACCTTGAAGACGAAGACTGTGAAGACAAAGAAGACATCAATTATTCTTCATCGATAAAAGGTTAGTAGGAGTTATGACTTTTATGGAAATTCTTCTATTTTAATTTCTCTATCTTTCGAAATAGTCGGCTACTTTAGTAGTGATATAATAGCGATTGAGATCGTGTTCTTGTCTACATGACCATGTGTTATGTTAGTGTTTGTTCCCGCAAATACTAAGGTTACAAGAATGCATGAGATAGATTCGATACTATTTGTCCATTGCAATGGTTTGCTTGCAAATTACTTGTTGGATATAGGTGAATCTAAAGGAGTACTCTTGAGCAAGAGTATTACAGCTGAGGGCGTCACACACGTATAAGTACTGGTTAAGCCCAGAACTTCCAGCGGGTCCAGTTAAACCCTAATCTGAATGGCGCACGGTTCCCGAACCATACGTGAAACAGAAACTCAGAACCAAAGTACTGTTTGGACGCGTACAAACGTGAACCTGAAAATAGTTACTTTTGGTTGTGATTCAGATGGACGGTTTGCGAACCATCCCAGGTGAATATTCTTCTGGAATTTCACTCGGGTTAAACTCTGAACTCCTTTATCTCTTAGTTGGACTTGTTTATCACGAAAATATCTTTTGTGGTCCATCTAACGATTCTCAATGTGTCAATAAGATAAAGATTATCTCTGGTCTGTTGGATCTCTATCTTGAAGTGTTTTTGAGCTAACAAAACACTTGGCAGATAAATATTAAAAGATTTCCAATTGAGACAAATCTAGGTTACCTGGTTTGCAAGTTAGGGTTTCCTAAACTTGTGGGACAAGAAACTAGTTGCTTTATTCCAAAGCAACCTATCTTATTGAGTGTTATAAATAGAGGTGTATAAAGACGAATACCGCAAGCATCAAGCATACGTGAAGGTCCTTTGTGGAAGTGATCATAAACTCTTTTCACTTCGGTGAACGCTTGTTGTGGTATAGTCATCCTCTATTAGGTAGCAGTTCCTTACGAGATTTAACTACGACTATAAAGACTTCTCTTGAGAGTTGGGAAGCACAGGTAGGAGATTGAGACCTTAGTGGTTGAAATCGGAGTAACATGTAACCTTGGTAACCTGATCATGTTCTTGTCTATTATATGGTCCTTCTCTTCTGATATAAGGCCATTCAAGAACCGATACGTTACATACAGGGTTTCGAAAGGAAGCAACGCACGGCTGCACTCAGTGTTGTAAGACCTAGTTAGCTCCACTTGTATAAGTTTCTTAATTGATTCTTCGTGTACAACTGAGGTAGAGGCAAGTTGGTCATAGTTTACTTGGTTTACTTGTCAGCCCCCGCTTGTAAGTAGATTTCCATATGACCTGGAGCAATCCGAAGGAAGTCACTTTGTGTATGTCAAACTGAAGAGGATAGTTCAAACATATAGTCGATAATTGAGGTTGCAAAGCCGGAATTGTTGACACAAGCCTTTAACAGCGGTTAAAGCAACTCCTAGGCCTGTAAAGGACGTCTAGGGGAATCAAGTGCGTGACGATTTGTGGGGGATCTAGAGACGTAAGGAGTGCGACAGTAGCCAGTTCGCTTGGAGGGTTGGAATTGGTCTCTGCTACATCCCAGACCGTAGTCTTATAGTAGGCTAGTATTTGTAGTCAGTTTGTACGGTGCGGTGTTCAGTCTGGACGAGGTCCCGAGGTTTCTCTACAAGTTGTAGTTTCCTCGTTATAAAAATCTCTGGTGTCTTGTGTGCTTTACTTTCCGCATTATATTCTCTGATTATATAATTAAAGCAAACACAAGAAGTATGTTATTAATAAACCTGATTGTTGTCCTCAATCCATCCCTTGGATTTACCCAGACCCTGTCTTGTGTTGGACTGATCCTTGTGATCCAAACTCAGGTTAACGGATCTGGATATTGATTTTTGAGATCGTCCAGATCTGACCATAAGTCTCACGAGCCCAAACGAAAAGTTGGTTGTATTTCGGTACCCCTGCTTTTCAATTGGTATCAGAGCCGGTAAACACATAAAAGACGTAATTGTCTGTGTTTATCGAGGCTTGTGAGTCATGGATCAAAGCGTTAGAGCTTGTAACGTACCACCAAAGTTTGATGGAACAAACTACCTATGGTGGAAGACTGCAATGACTTCGTTTTTGCAAGCCCCGAGACTTCAGAACTTGGGTTTATGTCAAAAAGGGATATTCACCACCAACTGTTCAAGTTGACGGTGAAACTGTCCTCAAAGACATAGCGGTTTATAATGACGTGGAAACACTCGCCTCCAAGCAATACTATGATGGGCTTAATGCTATCATTCATGCAGTTACACCTGATCTTTTCCATCACGTGGGCACATGTGAAACCTCTCACGAAGCTTGGAATAGATTAAGGACCGTATTCGAAGGGAATTCAACATAAAAAGATTCTAGACTTCAAAACCTCATGTCTGACTGGGAAAACCTTCGAATGCTTGAGGATGATACCTTTGAAGAATTTAACCACAGATTGTCTGAAATAGTGAATGCTTGTCACACCTTAGGTAAAGCTATTCCGGAAAGGGACATTGTGCGTAAAATTCTGAGGTCATTACCCTCGAGATACGAGTCAAATAAACATGCCATCCAGGAAGTACACGGCTTAGATATAACAAGAAGTGACCTTGTTGCCAAGCTAAAAATCTTTGATCATGAGCAAAGTAACCCTAAAAATATTGGTTTTAGAGCTACTGGAAAAACAAGGAAACTTGTAAACGAAGAGTGTATTTCGAACACCGACTCCAGCAATCATGGTGGGAATGAATCTGATGAAGAGATATCTTTGATAACTCATCAGTTTAGGGATCTTCTAAAGAAGAGAGGTAAACGATTCATCAAGAATGCCCCACTATCAACTCCTAAGCCTCATGATAGAGTTCCACCTAAAGAAGGGAACAAAAGGGGAGATGATGATGATGATATGCCGCAATTAATGCTATAAATGCAAAGGTTTTGGCCACTTGGCTGAAAAATGTCCCAATCTGAGGAAATATACCGGAGGGAAAGCCTTTGTTGTTACACTTGACGATTCATCTAATTTTTATTACTCAGCTGATGAAGAAAGTGAAATAGCCTTCTTTGCAGAATGTGTCAACTCTGATAATGCGAGTGACTCCAAATCAGAACTAAAAACATGTCCCATCCCTATGGACACAATTTCTAGTGACATATCGCGCAAAGAAGTAATCATCCCTGTAAAACACAAGCAACGTCTTGTTAAATGCAGCTATTGTGCTAAAAAGGGACATGATTACAAGCAGTGCCATGTATACAGACGTAAAGTCAAGCATGCTAACAAACTGCAAAAGAAAGCGGCCAGACTCATGAATATTATTCGAATCTTTGAAGCTGCCAATAACAAGGAAGCCAATAAAGATCGAAATTACTCTAACTCCTTAAGGGAAACACAAGGGGCGGAGAAATTCAAGAGAGTCAGAACTAAGAATGGCAAACTTAGTTCAGAAAAAGATTCAATACCACATAAAGAGCATAATCATGCTCTACCTTCCTCGCACTAAGTGCTAGAAGGATTGGCATCTCATCCATTGCCCCTTGGGATGAGAAGTCATAGTGTGGTCGGGCAAATCTTAGAGTCCTTTTCGTCTTCTGTATCTATTTATAAGTAATTAATAACCCACAGTTAAGCACCTTTTCATTGTCACTAGACAAAGAGTTTAATGTCGAGCCATGCTCCATGGAACTCATGATCACCAGTGATCAGATTGTCTAAACGAAAGGTTAAGATTGTTACTGGGTATCTCTGAAAGTGAGACACGTCAATGAAAGAACAAAATAATACGTGTACACGATTCCCGAACCGTCTCGCTTTCTCAGATCGATATTAGGGTAAATCTATATCATATCTGGTAGTTAAAGTGATCCTTATCTCTTCGAAAATTCTTGAAGGAACTGCTTATAAAGAAATCAAAAGTCAATTCTTATTTCATTCTAAACTTTTCAACATGGTGAAACCCCTTGCTACTACTTCTCCAGGCAAGGATCCAATGTCAATTGACAAGGACACCATGAAACCAGATGATCCTTTGAAATCAGTCAAAAACAAAGGAAAGAAACCCTGGTTCAAGAAGAAGAAGAAGAAGAAGTCTAAATCTGACAAGGATGAAATACCTTCTCAGAAAAATCAAAGGATTGCATCCATTCTCAAGGAATGCAGAGAAACTAAAAGAGAAGTGAGATCTCTTAGAGAAGTGTTTCTAAAAACTCCAGCTGTTCAACAAGCTCTTGTGACACAACAAGAAGAGCTTATGAAAGAAATGCATAAGGCATCTGCCAATGAGCCTAAGGGATTCGATCTTGATATTCTTATGCCGATGAACAAAGAAAAAGACATTGAGGAAATCAATAACTTCGTCATGACTTCTTTCAATCAGATTGGTTGATTGTGAGAACTTGTTCTTACTTTTGCCTAGGGAATATAAACTATATCTAAAAGTAGTTTGCCTTTTCATGCTTTTTAGAGTTTTTTCAAGCATGTACTACTTTATTTCATTAATAAAGTTCTTTTTAGATGATGATTAATGATTGATTTGTCTACCTCAATCTTATTGCAACACATAGCTTTTTCCATTGCCTCGGTAGTGATGCAAAGTTATGTCTATTTACAAAAGTTAAGCTTTTTCTCATGATCAAGAAACTTTTGATTGTATGATTTTTTAGGGTTTTCACAAACTCGAAATCATATACTCTTTTCCAAGAAATTGGCTAAGGAAAAGAGATTATAAACAAAGCAAAACTGGATAACATTAAATTGTTTATGTCCATGTTCGACTTTGTAAGTTGTTCTTTATTGAATAACACCACATGGGGGAGAGTTCTTAACTTGAAATTGTGCTTAATAACAAATCATTTTGGGGAGCGTGGTTGTGGAATATTAGGAGAAAAGTGTGTCTATATTTCTCCAAAAGATGAAACTCAGGAATCTTCGTTCGGATTTCCTAGTTATACCATCTTAAACTTGGTATGTGAGTACTTAACTTAACCTATCCTCATAGGTTTATGAAACCCTAGTCTCAAACTACTTTGTCATATTTTTGTGAAAAATAGGGGGAGAATACATATGGTTCTTGTTCTTGTGGTGCATAACCATAGGGGGAGAAGGTCATGTGCTTACTTGTTGTGCTGTTTAAAAGTATCAAGTAAGGGGGAGTAATTAAAGCTGAGAAGAAGCTTCATATCAGGAATGAGTAGAATCACTTTAAAAGTTTTGATACACAGACTTTAAAGTTTCCCTGATTCTTACACAATTCATGTCAAGCTAGTTGTCAGTTTTAGGTGTCAAAACACAATTCTTGATTTAGCCTACTAGAGTTTAGATTTCGGAATTGGGATATAGACTAAGTAGTAGAGACCTTTAAGACAAAGACTGTGAAGACAAAGAAGACATCAATTATTCTTCATCGATAAAAGGTTAGTAGGAGTTATGACTTTTATGGAAATTCTTCTATTCTACTTTCTCTATCTTTCGAAATAGTCGACTACTTTAGCAGTGATGTAATAGCGATTGGGATCATGTTCTTGTCTACATGACCATGTGTTATGTTAGTGTTTGATCCTGCAAATTCTAAGGTTACAAGAATGCATGAGATAGATTCGAAACCATTTGTCCATTGCAATGGTTCGCTTGCAAATCACTTGTTAGATATGGGTGAATATAAAGGAGTATTCTTGAGCAAGGGTCCATTGGATTACAGCTGAGGGCGTCACACACGTCTAAGTACTGGTTAATCCCAGAACTTCCAGCGAGTCCAATTAAACCCTAATCTGAATGGCGCACGGTTCCCGAACCGTACGTGAAACAGAAACTCAGAATTCTCCTGAGTTCCAAAGTACCTATTTGAACGCGTACCTACGTGAACCTGAAAATAGTTACTTTTGGTTGTGATTCAGATGGACGGTTTGCGAACCGTCCCCGGTGAATATTCTTCTGGAATTTCACTCGGGTTAAAATCTGAACTCCTTTATATCTTAGTTGGACTTGTTTATCACGAAAATATCTTTTGTGGTCCATCTAACGATTCTCAATATGTCAATAAGATAAAGATTATCTCTGGTCTGTTGGATCTCTATCTTGAAGTGTTTTTGAGCTAACAAAACACTTGGCAGATAAATGTTAAAAGATTTCCAATTGAGTTAAATCTAGGTTACTTGGTTTGCAAGTTAAGGTTTCCTAAACTTGTGGGACAAGAAACTAGTTGCTTTATTCCAAAGCAACCTATGGGTTTCCTAAACTTGTGGGACAAGAAACTAGTTGCTTTATTCCAAAGCAACCTATCTTATTGAGTGTTATAAATAGAGGTGTCTAAGGACGAATACCGCAAGCATCAAGCATACGTGAAGGTCCTTTGTGGAAGTGATCGTAAACTATTTTCACTTCGGTGAACGCTTGTTGTGGTATAGTCATCCTCTATTAGGTAGCAGTTCCTCACGAGATTTACCTACGACTATAAAGACTTCTCTTGAGAGTTGGGAAGCACATGTAGGAGATTGGGACCTTAGTGGTTGAAATCGGAGTAACCTATAACCTTGGTAAGCTGATCACGTTCTTGTCTATTATACGGTCCTTTTCTTCTAATATAAGGCCATTCAAGAACTGATATGTTACATACAGGGTTTCGAAAGGAAGCAACGCACGGCTGCACTCGGTGTTGTAAGACCTAGTTAGCTCCAGTTGTATAAGTTTCTTAATTGATTCTTCATGTACAACTGAGGTAGAGACAATTTGGGCATAGTTTACTTGGTTTACTTGTCAGCCCCCGCTTGTAAGTAGATTTCCGTATGACCTGGAGCAATACGAAGGAAGTCACTTTGTGTATGTTAAACTGAAGAGGACAGTTCGAACATACAGACGATAATTGAGGTTGCAAAGCCGGAACTGTTGACACAAGCCTTCAACAGCGGTTAAAGCAACTCCTAGGCATGTAAAGGACGTCAGCTAGGGGAATCAAGTGCATGAAAATCTGTGGGGGATCTAGAGACGTAAGGAGTGCGACAGTAGCCTGTTCGCTTGGAGGGTTGGAATTGGTCTCTGCTACATCCCAGACCGAAGTCATATAGTAGGCTAGTGTTTTTAGTCAGTTTGTACTGTGCGGTGTTCAGTCTGGACGAGGTCCCGAGGTTTTTCTACAAGTTGTAGTTTCCTCGTTAAAAAAATCTCTGGTGTCTTGTGTGCTTTACTTTCCGCATTATATTCTCTGATTATATAATTAAAGCAAACACAAGAAGTATGTTATTAATAAACCTGATTGTTGTCCTCAATCCATCCCTTGGATTTACCAAGACCCTGTCTTGCGTTGGACTGATCCTTGTGATCCAAACTCGGGTTAACGGATCTGGATATTGATTTTTGCGATCGTCCAGATCTGACCATAAGTCTCACGAGCCCAAACAAAAAGTTGGTTGTATTTCGGTACCACTGCTTTTTCAACTTTAGTTATATCAATAAGAGAAAATATAATGTAGAAATAAAAGTAATACAAGATGATTATTTTTGTTAACGAGTAAAGCGCAATCCAACTGAAAAGACCCGACGAGACCTAGTCTGGTTTCGAACACACATACCGTAAGCCACTACAAGCACTAGCCTACTATCAAACTTTGGATTGAAATGAGTTGAGAGTGAATTAACCCTACAAGTAATTCAGCAGCAGTTGTGCCCCTACGTCTCTTGGATCTCGCAAGACCCTACACACTTGATTCATATAGTTAATGTCCTTAATTTTATAAGCTTAGGAGTTGCTCCACAGTCCTTCGTGAAGACTAGCGTCAAAATGCCTCTAACAGGATGCCTAAAGTGGTTTTTCTGAAGATATTCAATTAAGGTTAACGGAATCGAGTTTGTGATCAATTATATGGTTTTCTATTATTTAAAATATATAGAGATACCTAATTTATTTTACCTCACAAAGTAACAACACTAACCTGCGGCCGGAGTAGTGTACTTTATGGAACTTTCAGGGATTTTATGCATATAACGCCTACTATCACAGTCTCTATCAAAACCTTGATATTTGATTAATCAATTAATCGTTCATAAATGGTATAATTGAAGAAAAGAAAGACCTTGGAATATGCGAGAACAATTAACCAAACAAGATTGTGTTAGAGCATGCTCGGTTGACCCCACTAATTGCTGTTATGTCAGGCTTGGTTGTCATAATTTAGTGATCGAAACTCGTTCACTTGAATTGTTTACTAAAGTCGGACTAATTCAGATATAAAAGATGGCTGGTATGATCTAGAAGATTAACTGAAGATTTGAAGATGATTGAAGAACAACCTACTTATTATCCTTCAGCAAAAGGTTAGCCCTCTAGACAACACGATTCCAACTTATCTTTTGCTCTGAGCTGAAAGATATATTAACTTTTTGCTTGAATGAATGATAGTAAACTGACTTGATCACTCTTGTGATCAATGTGTCGTACGAAATGACTTTTATTGAAGTTGTATGACCTTAACACTTGATGTCTTAATTCTGTTACTTTAAAAATAATACAATGTTTATCGAAACTTTGTATTAATAAATAGTTTTATGGATAAACTTTATTTACGTACTCGTATGTGAATGATATGTTCATTAATTGGTGAATGGAATGTGAAGTCTTATTTACGATAAACTTCATAGTTTTTTTAATGCATGTGTTTATATAGTTAACAAGGATTTTATCCGAGTTATTTGCATTCAACGTTGCTTGTGATCTTCTGATTCACATAGCATTGTAAAAAAATTATTAAAGTTCCATTACATGGACTAGTATTTGATTTCTTGACTTAGGAATCAATCACCAATGATAGGAATCAAATCTAAGTATACTAGGAATCGATTTCCTAAGCAAGGTATCAATATCTTTATATGGGAATCGATTATTGATGCTAGGAATCGATTAATAGGGCTTGCCGACTTGGTATTGATTTCATGTGCTAGGAATCGATCTTTCTATATAGAATCGATTGCTGATGCTAGGAATTGATTACTAATGGTGGACCTTAGCCAAGGAATCGATTTTTCTTTCGAGAGATTGATGTCCACAGCTAGGAATTGATATCTTACTTATTGAAATCGATCTCCTAAGGTTTAAATCTATCCCACTCATATGAAATCGGTTTCATATGCAAAGACATTGATTTCTCTTCAAAGGAATCGATCTTTATGCTTAACAATCGATGTCTACCTTTGGTGATAGATTTCTTGAGCTAGAAATCGATCTCCTCATATTGAAATCGATCTCTTGAAGATCAAATTACTTATATTTGTATTAGTGATTTGTGAGACAACTATTTGATGAGTCATACTATGTGCTTAACGTTTATTCGTCTAAGTATGATTTAGGTTCGTATTTGTCATAAACATGATCTTACATGTTTCGGATCATTTCTAGACACACAAGGCTAATGTATTCAACCTCGCGACAATGTTCTATTGTTGGCAAAACCGAATGTGGTTATACTTCCGCCTATAATGTTTTCAATCTTATCATTGAGAATCTAGGGAAAGTTAACAACAACATGTCAAAGTTATGTTACCATTTCGGCTTAACTTAGAAGTGTATTTGAGGATGACACTATGTGCAATCGAAGTATTTAGTTCTTTTCCCAGTGGACCGCATACTTTGGAATTGAACTCAAGGGTGATAACCAATTGTGTCTCAAATAGTGCATTTAATGAGATGGATTTTCATTTTCTTTTATTTTTTTTATTAGCACATGTTGTAAAAGAAATATAGAACCTAATCTATCATGCATTTAATATTCGGGATATTATTTCTTTTAGTAGCCTTGGTCGAACTCTATTAATAGGGAGGCATTTTCCTCCTTCATGCTTTCTCCTTCTAGCAATACGTTATTTGAACTATATACTTTCTTTGATTCGTGAGTTCTTATTCTCGTTGTCATGAGTTGAGTTTGTGAGGTTTCCTAAGAGACGAAGAAGCCTAGAAGTTTTTATCTTCGATAAAACTTCAACCTTTACAGTTTTTACATAGATTTATCTTTTTTATTCTAGGGTTCTTCTCTTCTATTATAAGAACCACTCAAGATTGTGTTGTAAATTTGTTCTTGGTCTCTATTGACATGGATTTATAAGCAAACGTTGTTTTGTGTGCCAACCTGATGGATCGAATCGAGAAGAATCAAGTTGTTATATTTGGATTGCTATTATTGTTTACTTTGAATATTTATATTTCTAAAGATTCGAAGTTGTTGATTTTTCATTTTTGGATCATAGTGTTTTACCTATCATGACCGAAGTCTGATAATAGGCGTGTATGGCGGATTAATTCTTAGGTTGGGTTATCCCTAAATAGCAGTTATTTGGTGTTTGTTTATTTCAAATTCTAACTTTGGATAAGGATAATAAAACCTTCTGTAATTTTCATACGCTCGAAAAGCATGTTTATGCTATTATCCCAAATACCTGTTCTCCACATTTCCTCGCCAGGAATAAGCGCTACTAAATCCACAATTGTTTCACCACTACTAAAACCCACGAGAGGTTTTTTTTTTAATCCTTATAGAGAGGTTCTTCTTCTTCCTCTCCAAATACTCCACAAGGTACCCTATTAAATATTTTCTATGATTTTGTGAAACAATTATAGTGAGTTAGTTTCTATTTAGGATTTACTTGATAAAAATGATGTTTATTTTGGTAGAAGCTGATAGGAATCGGAAAATATGGAGGATACAGATCTCTCGAGCAAATGTTTGGTTGAATTATGGCAGTGCAATGTGAATTATTTCGAGTGTTAATGATATCAAATGACACACCACGGCTGTTTGATAAATTCCCCATTGGAAAATTTCTGTTTTTCATCGAGCAAAATTAAGATAGATCAATATGTCGGATACATATGTCATTTTCAAGCTTAACCAAATATATCGATGCAAAAAAAAGGGTGAGGAATTAAGGATTTTAAAAAGAGATATAAATGGCTCAAGGTTAGATATGCTCGATATCGGGATATGCTCGAAGTAGACTTATGACTCTAGTTGATGCTGACGAGGTATGTGCGTACATGTAATTAGTTTTGTGATGGTTCATTTTTTTTTTTGTTTGTTTATTTTATTTTTGTTTTACATTTGCTTTGGTTAACAAACCTACCCAACTTCAAGGTAGCAAGTGGTCGGGATTTAATCATCGTTGAGAACCAGCATATCAATATTTGACGGTTAAATGCCCATGGAATCAACGATTTGAAATTTTACGGAGATTGTTCAAGTGAAATTTTGATTTCTAATGTAGCGTAAACTGCATTCATACTAGCGTGGTTGCACACTAAATGAGCAGGTAACAATTCATATGCAATGTTTTTTTTGTAATATATATATATATTTTGAGTTATATAAATTTTTGATGATGTTGTATATTATTAAACCTGGGAGCTGGCAACAGTCCATATTTGACTTTGATCAGGTGATGAACAGAGCGTCAAACAAACACAAGTTAAATATACCTAGGATACGATATAATTATAGAAAAACAATATTGAAACTAGTGAATCTCAGGGTTATCATAAAATTAATTACGATAAACTAGTCTAGGATAAGTTTTCCCATTTCCAAGCTCCCAAACAGACCCTACGAATTTCTAGTTTCCTCGTTAACAAAATCTTGTGTGTGTTATTTACTTTATTCCGCAATTATAATTGTAGTTTCGTTTATAATTAAAGTAAATACATTTGTTTGTTAACAATATGTTTTGTTGTCTCGTATTAATTCCCGTTGTAAGAATTAATCAGAACCAAAGAGACTTTGGTAAATAGATAAATATTGTTTTCTTCACTATAAACTCCAAAGCTAAATTGATAGATAATAAAGCTAAATCTTTTAGTTAATCCTAAAAAACATTCAAACAACAGTAAATAGAGCTAATCATCAAGTTTTTTTTGTTGCAAATACCTCCGACATCTTCTTCACTTTAAGCATCAATATGCTTCTCCCAAATTATTATTGATCCATGGTGGCAAAGCTCTTTGATAGGCTCTGTTTCATAATTTGTTTCTGCATACCCCGTTGGACTGATACTTATATATAGGTTACCATCAAAATCAAACTGGCATAAGAGACATCTTATTGTTAAGAACTGAAAATCAAAACAAAGAATAAAAGAAATCAGTAAACTTTACTTAAACTTTACTTATTAAAACTGCACAAAAGAAAAATAAATTGATTAAGTAAAGAAAAACTTACTACAGTGTTTTTGTTAAACTTGACCCTGATTTCAAGTTTTTGGGGGTGATCAATGATTTTTGGTACTTCCCCAATAAACTTTTTCTTGGTTGGTCTCGGTGAAACAGAATTACAACTTCCCTGAGATTCCATAAATCAATCAATTTCTTATCTCTTTTTCTTTCTTTTTCTCGTTCTCTTTCTTTTTCTCTTTCTCTTCTGATGCATTCCATCTTATAAAGAGATGAAGGGGGTTTGGGAGATTGATAGAGATTGCCATTGACAGAGAGAGTTAGACATCAATAGGCTTCTCGAAAATAAATATCGATCCACTGCATCTTAGACAAAGTTCTTTGATGGGCTCTCTTTCATAATCTATCTCTGCATGCTCTATTGGACTAACCGCTAGATACGGGTTACCATCAAAGTCGCAATGGCATAAGGGACATCTTACAATGAAGAACTGAAAATTAAAACAAACAATAAAGAAATCAACAAACTTTACTTAAACTTACCACAATTTTTTTTCTTCAATGCAATTTTAAGTAAAGTTTGTTGATTTATGTTATTCAAATTGCTTAGAATAAAAGAAATCAAAACAGAGAATAAAAGAAATCAAATTGCAGCACACTCGTTTTTTCCTCTTCTACATAGATGCCACTATGTTATGCCTCTTTTACGTAGATGCCACTATGTCAAGTCTATTAATAAACTTGCAGAAACTGAAGATTTTTTTTTATTAGATAAAGAAACTTACATCAAGGTTTTTGGAGCACTTCACCCTGATTTCAAGTTTCTTCGAGTGGTCACTAATCTTAGGTACTTGCTCGATGAATTTTTTCTTGGCTGGTCTTGGAGAAAAAGAAGTACAACTTCCTTGGGATTCTTCCATAATTCAATTTTCTTTTTGCTTTCTCTTTCTGATTGACATTTTTTTTTTCGGGTTACACCCAATTACCTTTGACAATGTCACAGACCAAACGAGTCTTCAAATTGCAGCACACTTTTTTTTCCTCTTCTACATAGATGCCACTATGTTATGTCTTTTAAGTTTATGTTTGTTTTACCACTAATTAATATAAATCAACATTTTAATGTAAACATATTTATCTTCCATTTCACCCTTATAAATTTCAGTAATTTTATGAGTACTTGTTTCATTCCATCCCCAATTTAACTGATTTAATAATTGAATTGACAAATGTAGAATACCAAACTAGTTGAGCAGTCTCCTTGAATAAGGCTGTGAGGTACAAATTTTTAGTGGGGGCAATAGCCTCAAAAGAAATTCAAAAGATCAAATTATTTGTCAACAACATAATATAAATAAATGTTTGATCACGGTACTAACAAGTAATACAACTATTTTAGGATATTATTTAAATCCAACTCATTTGCAAAATTCTAGTGTTAGGCGAATGATTATCTCCTTCATAGATTAGGGATTGTTATTCAGAAATATGTTAGAGCCCAGTTAGTAGCTAGGCTTCCGACCATTTTTTTGTAATTTTTCTCTCTCTACTTGTGTATTAGTAAAAGAAAAAATATATATACAATCAAATCACAGTAACATTATAGACCCTAACAATTAAATCCGATTCATTTGTAACTTGATCACGTAATTGAGGCATAGATATATGATATTATGATCTAAAAACATGTTGCGAAGCCGATGTAGTTTTTTTTCCAATCAACAAAACGATATATGTTATAAATTGGTGGAAAGAATTGAAGAATTACGTAACCAAAAACTGTTTTGTAGTTAGTTTGAACTAAGAAATCTCAAGAAAACCATCTCCAGATAATTCTTTTCATCAGAAGATTAGTTCTACGAATATAACATTCACGAGACTATATGAAAAGAATGAGACCAATAAAAAATGATTGCTTTAATGTTTAAGACAACACTGTGAATATCCTTCTCCCCGTTCTTTCGCAGAACGTACAACGATTACGCTATTTCCACAAGGACCAACAAACTGCATAGGGAAGGACTTCCCATATGTAATTTCCATAATCGGAAAAGGTTTTCCTAGTGAAACCAATGTAAAGATCCTTGATATCTCCCCATTGAAACCAAGGGATCCCAAAACCATCAAATAATCCCACTTCATATTTCTGATGCAGCTTAAAAGTGAATAAACAAATGGTGTATGGATTTTAAATAATTTTTACACATACAACAATGGATGAATATAAGGTTCTCCCTCCAGTAGCTAGTTTGTCTTAAGTTAGTACGGAATTAAGATGTACCAACCATGTGAAAAATCATGGTTTTCTGAATGCCTGTGTTATACAGTATACAATGACTTTATCCGAGTTATTTGCATTCAATGTTGCTTGTGATCTTCTGATTCACGGAATGTGTAAGACCATTGCTAGAGTTCCATTACATGGAGTAGTATTCGATTTTTTAACTTAAAATCAATCACCAAAGTTGGGAATCTAATTATAAGTACTAGAAATCGATTTCTAACCTAGGTTTCGATTTCTCTATATGGGAATCGATTACTTGAGCTTGGTGTTGATTTTCTATGCTAGGAATCAATCTTTCTATATGGGAATCGATTGCTGATGCTAGGAATCGATTTCCTAAGGTTGAAATCGATCTCACGCACATGGAATCGATTTCATATTCCAAAACATTGATTTATCGTCAAAGGAATCGATCTTTATGCCTAGCAATTGATGTCTACCTTTGGGGATAGATTGCTTGTGCTAAATTAATTCCCCATATTGAAATAGATCTCTTGAAGCGCAAATGACTTATACTTGTATTAGTAATTTATGAAACAACTATTTGGTGAATGATACTATGTCCTTAATGTTTATTCGTCTAAGTATGATTTGGGTTTGTATTGGTCATAAACACGAGCTTCATGTTTCGGTTCATTTCCAAACACACAAGGCTAAATGTATTCAACCTTGCGACAATGTTTAATTGTTGGCAAAACCGAATATGGTCCTCCTTCCACCCAAATAGAATTTCATATTTATCTTTATGAATCTAGGAAAATTTAACGACAACATGTCGAAGGTGTCTTGTCATTTGGTTTAACTTTGGAAGAGTATTTGAGATTATGATACTTAGTGTAATCAAAGTATTTGAGTCTTTTGCCAGTGGACCGAATACTATTGGATCCTTGTACTTTGAGGATGATATCCCATTGACTTAATTAGAAGGATTTTTATTTCTTTTTATCTCATTTTAAGCACATGTTGTAAAAGAAATATGAAGACTGAATTAATGAGCATTTAATATTCAGGATTCTATTTCCTTTACTAACCTTGGCTGAACTCTATCAACAAGGAGGCATTTTCCTCCTTCAAGCTTTGTCCTTCTAGAAATTCGTTGTTAGAATGCCAACCTTTATTGATTCTGCGAGTTCTTATTCTCGTTGTCTGGAGTTGATATTGTGAGGCTTCCTAGGGGACTAAGAAGCCTAGAGGTTTTATCTTTGATAAAATTCGATCTTTATAGTTCTTCATAGAACGATCTTGTTTATTCTATATATGGTCATTCTCCTCCAATATGAGCTCACTCAAGATTGTGTTGAAGAACTATACTAGATCTCTATCGACCTGGATTTGTAAGTGAACGTTGTTTAGTGTGCCAATCTGACAGATTGTACATAGTTGAATCAAGTTTTTTTTTTATTGGTTCTGATTTTATTGTTGAGTATCTTAATTTATTCAAGGTCATATATGTTATCCATTGACTTTATTATATCCGGGACTTACAAGAAGTTTTACAATAAATATCGTAGACGTAATAGCCTTTCTCAATATCAAGGAGTTTAGATTATTAAACGGAAGATCCTTGATTTGGTAAAGAACCACTTTATAATAATTGTGTTATTGGGTTATTGACCAAAGTTCAGATATACGGATTTTTCCTTGCCGTATTGATCAAAGGGTCCTAGAAGGAATATAGTTGTCCTACAGGAAGTCGGGTAGTGATGGTCTTCACGAAGGATTGTGGAGAAACTCTTAGAAGATAGTAAAGTACATCTATTTTTAAGGGATTACAAGTGCGTGATCACTACGTTATTGGAGGCGCAGGAATACCGAGGGGAAGCAGTATGACCGAAGTATGATAGTACGCGTGTATGTGAATTAATTATTAGGAGTATTCATATTGGTCTGGACGAGGTCCAAGTTTTTTACGAGTTTGTAGTTTCCTAGTCAACAAAATCTTGTATGTGTGATTTACTTTATTCCGCAATTATATTTGTTATTTCAATTATAATCAAAGTAGATCACCGTGTGTGTGTGTGTGTGTGTGTGTGTGTGTGTGTTAACATAATCTTTTGTTGTCTTGAATTAATCCCCAGTGTGTGAATTAATCAACACAAAAATAACTTTGGTAAATCAACCTTATAATCTCTAAGGTTGTGCAAAGTTTGTCTATATAGGTTGATACGAAAAAGTATTTGGTGGTATGCTTGGTACCCTTGTCTTTTCATATTGTAGGATCAATGATCAATTAAATAATATGTTCGACATGTACTTCATAAATCCCCAAGTGAAGTCTTTACAATATCGTAACCTAATTCTCTGAAGAGCAAAGTTTTCAAGAGGATGACTAACCTTGCAACAAATACATGGATGTTTAGGGGATTAAAGGTGATTTTTGCTATACGTCCTCTATATGCAACCATTGTCCAAGATCTGTTAGCTTAAGAATCAAACAACCATAAATTAGGGCTCAAGCAAGCTCATGAACTTAGATAAGTCCAATAGTTTTCTTTCGGTCCAACTGTTTTCCCATTTAGCTATAATCCACAAGTGGTAAGCGTGTACAAAGTCCACCTTGAACACAAATAAGGAATATGAGCCAAAGATACACAATTATTGATCGTTCACAAGTTCGCAAAATTAATGAGATTCTGAGTTCAAGAGCGTCTTTGACTTGTAAGGTTCGCAAACTCAATGAACATTAGAGTTCAGTAGCGCCCCGAATCATAAGGCACGCGAATGGTTTGCGAAATCTACAATTTGGAGTTCAATAACTTTTGATCATTGTAAGTTTCACAAACTGGTTTGCGAGCTTTGGTACGTTTTGAGTTCAATAACTTTTCCCCATGCTCGCAAGCCATGGTACATTTTGAGTTCTTCATCCAAGGCATGGTTTGCAGAGTGTATCACAAACCATTAAACAACCAAGAATTCAAAATCTTCGTACACAATTGACCCAAGAGTAATATCTCATTCAAGTATTACATCGATTATGCAATAAGAACAAAGTTTTTGCATTTGGAAACAAGACTATTACAATTAAGCTACCATGCCATATGATCCTTCTTTGATGATAGATATAAAAGTCATTGACTATGTAATGATAGATTGATGGAATAAACAAGAGTCCAACTAAATACTCCTTACCTACCTTCTGATAATGAAATGCAGAAGATATCCTCGCAAAAGCTTCGATTTTTAATCTTCAAGGGAATTCGACTGAACCATCTTACACTCTAATCCTAATGCGAAATGACTTCAGTCGACTAAATCGGTAATTGTGTTTTGGGATCTAAACTTGACAACTGACTCGACATACCAACGTTAGCTGATCAGACGAGCAGTGCTCTAATAATTAATGTCTTACGCTATGAACATGACGCCAAGTCTATTTCAAAACTAATCATCTCTAAATATTTTACTTTGGGCAATTTCAATGGATTTAGCAAATAATTTTTTGTTCCATTTCTGACTCCACTATAAACTCAACAAATATTTAAAACTGATGATCAAACCCTCAAACTTGAGGGTTTGTACATTGCAGCAGAACATTAATCGTGTATTTGTATTCATATTTAGCATACAACAAGTTTTATAAAACAATATAGTGCAGGAAAGTTATAGTGTATCTAATATCATACTAACATATACTCTAATGTGTTTTAAATCAAAGTATGTTTTGTTATGCGATAGGTTTATAGGCGTTCGATGAACCTATTATTGCGCTGCTAATCTTTTATCGCTTTGTTCATTTTACCATGGCGGCAAAACAAGTTTGCCCATTATAAAGATGGTTGGAAAAATACTGAAAGAACAAGAGAAAGACCAAAGTACTTGTACCTAACTCACCTTGGATATTAGACCTAAAACTACTTGTAATATTTTCTAAATCATATTGAATCCCATGGCCATTGGTTTCCTTCAAGGGCCGAATTACTTTCTTGATTTCATCCTCTATCATTTTAATGTTTGTGAACTGTTAGATTATTTAAGTGTAGATGCTACCTTTTACTATCTATAAGAAATATACGGATGTGTCTTAGTAACAACCTGATTTTTCCTGAAGAAGCATGTCTATGAAATGGCATAATTAATAGCACTTAAGGCTAAAGTTTATTCTTGGGTTCAACTTTATTATCCTAATGTCTTCCTTTAAAATTGACACTCTTATGGTTTGGTAGAGCTGGTTTTCTATTTGTTGTTTTTCTAGCTATGTGATGCTTCTCTCTATACTGCACACACATGCTTCTAAGTATAATACTAGTATGTACCAGGTATCATCAGGGCCGGCCCTGAGATTTTTTGCCCCAAAGTGAAAGCAAAAATGTTGCCCCATAGTGGTTTTTGTTTCTGCTAGAAATATAAATGGTGTATCGGATTTCTACACATCTGGCAGCCATGAGAAAAATGAACATACAAAATGGATCCGGAGTTTAAGAGTCTCTATTTTGAGGACAAAATATTCAAGAAACAATCGATTCAAGGATGCGAGAGGCAAATCGTGCCTAGCTTGAACCTATTAACTCACTGAATACATGAAACAGACGTTGTATGAATTGACGTGTAATATTGTAGGGATCAATGTTTAAGATCCAGCATTAGACAAACTTAAAACCTCATTTGTATCTATTTTCCATCACTATGAGTCTGACGTGTTTCATTTTACGAACAAGAGTTAGAATGCACTGGAGTTTGAGATCAAATATAATAA
>JAJJMA010238184.1:0-11444 GCA_023529015.1 Papaver nudicaule
CAGGGATAACGATGGTTTGGGTCTTCCAAGTGACTTATGCCCATGTCTTGGTAAACCCTTTTCCCTTATATTTTTGAATCTTTATTCCATAGCCAAAAATTGATAGTGTATAAATTTAGACCCAGTAAATCTAATGTCAACTCAATTGAGTAATTGGAATGACTATTACGAATGGAGGTGTCTTCCATTGGCAGACAAATGTTCTTTTGCTTATTAGTTTATGGGTTCTATTTTTGATCCTTGCATGATCCTTACATCACCGAAAGCGAAAAAGTAGGTTAGATTTACACATCAGCTTCAATTCCTTTCGTAACTGATTATGTTAATTAGCTTGCTAGATGTTTTGCTGCTTCTCTTACATCCATTTCAGAAAATATTCTATTTAACTTAACCTAATTTTCACCAGTGCAGCTTCAGCCGAACATAGCATCTGCCTTCCTTAAGGTATTGCATAATCATGTTTACCAGCTCTTATTTGTATGCTTTCTCTGTCTCTGTAACATTGAATTTAACTCTACTATTTATGCACATGTGCTAGAAATCTGAAATGTTCCCTCTAAATGAGTGGGTCGAAAGCAATGCACGCTTTGTTAGATGGTCAGATGGAAGTATTTAGTTGTTATTGGGAATGCAGTTCACATATCGACACAAGAAATGCAGCATGATCAAGCACACATTTTCCTGTGGCACGAAAAGGTGGGCATTACCTCTTAAAAAGCCTTCTTTTCCAGTTTCAGTGATCATCATCCTGCATTCTTTGTTGTTTATATATAACAGGACATACATGGAAGCTATACCAATGAAGAAACCTTTTGAGGATTGTACCTATTCATACACTACACCCTTCCTCTAAGGTGAATTCATACATTTTTTTGCTTCCCTTGGTTGTTTAAAGTGTTCACTTGTTCATTAGTAGCTTTCTAGCCCTTCGCTTATGTTTTGGATTGAACATTGTCAATATCATTGTGTATATATTCAAACTATTCTTGGAATGTTGTAAAATGATGTAATGACCAGTAACAGTTACAGGAATTTTGAAATCACAAATTTTGTAATACAAATTTTGTTTATTATTTTTTTTAATTCCTATTAAATATTTTGCAACGGATATATTCGTTGCTCAAAATAAAATAACCGTGGCTCAAATTAGCTCTGTGTGCAACGAAAGAAAATATATTGTGCCACGGATATATCCGTGGCACAAATTAACTGTGCAACGGATATATCCGTTGCACAATATGTTCCACGCATGTGCAATACCGTTTTTAGAACGGCTATAACCGTGGCACAAAATATGTGCAACGGATATATCCGTTGCAAAACGGTAAATCTGGTGTAGTGTTTGACTGGTAATGTTAGCGGTGATACTATTAGAATTCCTGGTACTATCAATAAAAGGCCCATATCTATTCTTATAGACACTGGTAGCACACACAACTTTCTGGATAGTGATCTTGCTAAGTCCCTGAAATGTGTTATTCAGCCAACACCTCAAATGCTTGTCACTGTAGCTAATAGAGAGAAGACAATCAGTGCTGGTATTTGCACTCAATTACAATGGACTATGCAAACACATAAGTTTTGTGCTGATATTAGACTCTTACCTTTGGGAGGATGTGACATGGTTTTGGGAGCTGATTGGCTTAGTCAATTGGGGGACATCTTATTGAATTTGGCAAAGCTAAGTATCTCTTTCAAACATAAGGGCAGGAAAATTACATTGGTTGGGGCAAAGCCTACTGCTTCTCTGAGCTCTATGAGTGGTACTGCTGTTACAAAATTCTTCAAGAAACACACTCATGGTGTTTTTGGTCATCTTTTTTCCATCTCTTCTACACCTCTTACATCCCCTTTACCCACTGAAATCTCCACCCTTCTTCAAAAGTATGCCAATGTTTTCTCAGAACTTAATACATTACCACCTCAAAGATCCTTGGATCACCAAATACCCTTAAACCAAATTATGTACCACCCAACATGAGGCCATAAAAATGCCCCTATATTCAGAAGACTGTCATTGAGAAGCTTGTGCAGGAAATGCTACAGAATGGCATTATTCAGCCTAGTCATTCTCCTTTTGCTTCACCAGTTTTATTGGTCAAGAAGAAAGATGATACATGGAGATTTTGTGTGGATTATAGGAAGCTTAACAACATCACCATCAAAGATAAGTACCCTATTCCCATTATAGATGAGATGCTAGATGAATTGCATGGAGCCACTGTTTTTTCAAAGCTAGACCTGAGATCTGGCTACCACCAAATCAGGGTTCATGTACCTGACATCCACAAGACAACATTCAGAACTCATGAGGGCCACTATGAGTTCAAGGTCATGCCCTTTGGCCTGACAAATGCTCCTGCCACATTTCAGTCACTTATGAATGAAATTTTTCATTCTCATTTGAGAAAATTTATTTTGGTATTTTTTGATGACATCCTGATCTATAGTACATCCTTGGAAACTCATGTGCAGCATTTGGAGATTACATTGCAGTTGTTACAGCAACACAAATTGTTAGCCAAGATGTCTAAATGTTTTTTTGCTCAGTCATCATTGGAATATTTGGGCCACATTATATCTGCAGCAGGAGTTCAAACAGATCCAATTAAAATTGCCAGCATGGTCAGTTGGCCATTACCTACAACACTTAAGGAACAAAGAGGATTCCTTGGGCTCACTGGATATTAGAAAATTCATTAAAGATTATGGGATTATCAGTAAACCTCTATCTGACTTACTTATGAAAAATGCATTCATTTGGTCACCTGCAGCTACAACTGCTTTCAACACATTGAAGCTTGCTATGACTAAGGCTCCTGTCTTAGCTCTGCCAGATTTTACTAAACCTTTTATTGTAGAGACATATGCTTGTGACACAGGAATGGGAGCTGTACTGATGCATGAGAAGCAACCAATTGCTTTTTTCAGTCAACCAATGGGACATAAGTCAATTGCTTTATCTACTTATGAGAAGGAGCTCTTTACTATAGTACAAGCAGTTAAGAAGTGGAGACACTACTTATTGGGACATAAATTTATTATAAATACAGACCATCAAAGTATTAAGTACTTTATGGAGCAGAAGATAACTACTGGCTTACAACAAAAGTGGTTGATGAAGCTCTTAGGCTTTGATTATGAGATCAAATACAAAAAGGGTATTGAGAATAAAGTGGATGATGCCTTGTCCAGGAGGCCACACACTTCTGCCACTCTTCTTTAAATGGCTTCTTCTTCTCCTTCTTGGCATCAGAAGGTATTAGACAGCTACCATAATGACACAAGAGTGCAGGAACTCATTTCTCACCTGCATATCTCACCAAATGGGATCCAGCATTTCACTATGACAAATGGGATTGTCAGATATAAGCATAGATTATATATTGGTGAAGGAAAGAATATAAGGCACCAAATTATGACTTCAGTCCATGATTCAGCTATTGGAGGCCATTCAGGTATGCAGGCAACTCATAAAAGAGCCAAAACTTACTTCTTTTGGCCTCAGATGAAACAGGATATACTGCAATTTGTATCCTCTTGTGACACTTGCCAGAAATACAAGGGTGATCATACTCATCCTGCTGGGCTGCTACATCCTCTCCCCATTCCAGAGCAAGCTTGGCAACACATCTCCATGGACTTCATAGAGGGACTTCCTGTCAGTGAAAGGAGATCAGTGGTGTTGGTAGTGGTGGATAGGCTAACTAAGTACATCCATTTCATTGGCCTCAGTCACCCTTATACTGCAGCTTTAGTGGCAAAATTTCCCAGTCAGATTTTTAAGCTCCATGGCCTTCCTAGCTCTATTATTTCTGACAGAGACAGAGTTTACACAAGCAATTTCTGGCAGGATCTATTCAAGCACTTAGGTACTGAGCTCAAGCTAAGCACAACCTACCATCCACAAACTGATGGGCGGACTGAGAGAACAAATGCTTGTCTGGAAAATTATCTAAGGTGCATGTCATTAGTTGAATGGTGGTACAATACTTCTTACCACACTAACATTAAGATGAGTCCTTTTCAGGCCCTCTATGGTTATAACCCTCCACATTTGGCTTTCCCTGTGGAAGTAACTACTACTGTGGCAACACTAGAAGAGCACCTAAAGGAGAGGAATGCTGTTTTCGATATTCTGAAAGATACTCTACACAAAGCTCAGGAGAGAATGAAGTTCTTTGCAGACAAGAAGAGAACAGACAGGTCATTCATAGTGGGTGATTGGGTATTGTAACTGTATAAAATCCCGATGGTTAGATCTTATACAGTACATCCAAATATCATACATCGACATACACACAATTATTCCTATCATGCATCTAGCAAGTAACATAAGCAATATTAAAGAGATAGAGTTAGAGATACTTGACAAGGTATTTTACTTGGTTCGCCCTCATGAATGAAGACTACATCCAAGGATCAACACTAGTATAAGCATGATTACAACCCACTCTTACCTCTCTAATCTTCTAAGTATAAACTCTCAATAAGAACCCTAATTTCAGCCTTGGGCTATAGAGAGCAAGTATGGAACTTTCCCTCTCTCTAGACCAACCCTGAATGTGTCCAACCCTTTTCTCATGGGTTTCTCTCGCTATTTATAGAGGATTACAATAATGCTATACAACTAATACAGACAAAGTACTTTCTGACGCTAACTTGTCTTTTCTCGCCGACAGAGTAGGTCGCCGAGGCAGTATTTCATCTATTCGTTCACGGCGAGTAAGATCTTCTAAAGGATAAGGATTGCTGACGAGGTTTCTACTGAGTCAACGAGTCAACTCTGACAATCTATCCGTTCTGACGAGCAATGAATGCTCAACCACTTCTCAACTACTTCTCACCTTCCCCCGCTACGCCGTTCTTACTCCGCTTGAGCAGTACCTCTCGCCGACACCTTCTTTATATCTCGCCACTACGTCCTGGTACCAGATGCTTCGCCCACAGCTTTCATTATTGATTCCATACTTCACGTGAGTGACCTCTTTGATACACCTTGGCCCTTAGGATGCTATTACTATGCAAAGGCATTTTCTACCCTTACATTTTGCCTCTTTCATCTCCAAGATCTTTGATCGCCGGGGGTGAAATTCTTCTCGCTAAAATGCCGCACCCACGATCTTCACTTCTGCTTCAGTTTCGCCGCAGGTTCTCCACTAAATTTCCGTTACATCACGTGTCCTTCTCTCAGCTTCCGTTATGCCACGTGTCCTCCATGCAACCATCTTCACTTTATGACTTGTAACCGTCTGAGCCCACGATCTCCGCTACTTCTCCATGATTTGTAACCGCCGGGCGCCAGTTAATTTTTTTCTTCCTATAAATACTAAGTTTTTTCACTCCTAACCTTTACCTTTTTCTTCTTCTTCTTCACTCTAGAACAAACTTTTTCAGAGCTCATTTAAACCCTAAACCTTCCCCTGCTGCTGCCATACTTTTTCCATTTCCGTCTTCTTTCACCTTAAACTCATCATCTCTACTTCATCTCCTTTTTACTCTCTTCATTCTCTATCTTTCCCACTGTCAAACTCATACCTTGATCTTCTTTATTCACTATTTTGCCGGATTTGTTCATCTTTTCCGGTAGTTCTTTCTTTTCCGATAAACCACTATCTCGTATGTATCTCCTTGCCTCCACTGCGCTCATGGCTTCCACTGCTCAAGCTTCTTCTAGTTATGCAACTCATGTTGCTCAGATTTCAAGCTCGCCGATCAACGAAGTTGAATCTCCCTCTTCTCCTGGCGCTACTAAAACTGCTCCTCGCATCCTGGAAGAAATGGGCTGAGTATTGTGCTTATGACAAAGTTTTCATTGCTCCTTTGACGCTAACACCTCTCGAAAGAGTGACAAAAGCTTCAACCCCTACTACCCTAGAGGATCTTCGCACGCCGGGTCAACATGCTGAGTGGGCAGTGACTGCTTACGGCGCACTCAAGGCTGGGAAAACGAATCTGTTTCCTTTATATGATCCCGCCGATACGTTCATGTGCGATTTATTTCTGGCGATAAAGAAAAGTCCCTTTCAACTTACGGCGAATGCAATTCGCATTTTGGTTGAGTGGAAGCTTCGCGCGCCGAAGCAACAGGACTAACTATCCAGACGTCTTTGTGGAAGGCAGGTTTTCTCCAGAGGAGTATACTGTTGAGAATTTCTTGGCGCAGTACGATGTTCTTCCTTCTTCAGTGAAAGGTGAGCCCTGGGCTTATCGCTTTGTTACTAAGAAGCATTTGAAAGACGTGAAAGACGTTATGCTTGGCGCCGCAGATGCTAAGGAGGTTACTGGAACTACTACGGCGAGAAAAAGTTCCGAGACTGGCTGGTCCAACATTCCTTGCTCGCTGGAAGGACCTTGGTTGTTGGGATGGTGCGATGAAGACAAAACAATTAAGCGACTTGACTTCCCTGAGGAACACAAGCGCTTCAAAGATCATGACTTTACCTATTTGAACCGAACAGAGGAGGAACGATACCGTGGTGCTGATGGAATCAGCCAGGTAGATTTCCAGGGTAATTGGTTGCTATTGCCCTCTGCTGCCAAGAAGACTACCAAAAGGAAATCCCCAGCACAGGTAACAAATGATTTTTCTTTCTCCAAATATATATCTGTATTTATCTTCTAGTTTAGCTTAGGAAAGACACGACTGAAGGTCTAGAAACAAACATACTACGCTTTGCTCATTTTAAAAATATATTTGCTTATATTTTTAAAATATATATCTATATTTGCCTCTGTTTGTTTCAAGATCTGATGGGTGTGTCTATTTATTCGCAGAGTACCCCTGTTTTAACTCCTCAGGAAGAACTCCGCCAGACGCTCAAAAAGCTTAAGTCAGATACCTCCGCCGAGGCTTCTCAGAGCGGGACCTCCGCCAATGCTGGCGGTACTCTGCCTCAGAAATCCGCTAAGGCCTTGCCTCAGCCAGCTTCCAACCAACCTCGGCGCACAACTCCAGTTGCTACCAGATCTTCCTCCTCCAAAAAATTTGGCATTCAACTAAAAGAAAAGGCTCCTTCCTCTGGCCCTTTGAACACTATATCAGAGGGAAAGGATCGTGATACGGTGATGACTGAGTCAGAGCCTATAAAAAATCCCATGGGAGCTCCACTTGATCGAGGACCTGTGATTTCTGCCGCTAACCCTGGCGGTAATATCGTTTTCCCCCAGCAACTTCTTGCTGGGGCCACCCTTGTCAACCCTGTCGGTAAAGTTGGCGCTGGAAGTTCCTCCTTCGCCGCTCTTACGGATTTACACAAGATGCCTCTCGGCGATAGATCTCCCGGATTTCCGAGGAGAGGTGCTACCGGCGAGGTGGTCAATAGATTTGTTGAATCTTTCTCTAGACTACTTTCTCTGGAGAGAAGGATAGTCCAAATTCTCTCTACTATGAAACTATGATGAAGTATGCTACAACTGGCTTTGCCCATACAAGGGAATTATCCTCTGCAGCTCATGATTTGACTCCCCAAGAGCATTTCTTCATGGCCGCTGCGGTAATTATTTTTCTTGATGTTTCTCTCTTTCTGTGTATCTGTTCTGTTATTCTGAACTTTCTTTTCTTTCCTGATTCAGGGGTTTCAGCACTGCTTGAGTCTTGTTGATACTTTTGAAGCTCAAAGTGATAGGATAAGCTTCCTCAATCGTGAAAATATGGATCTTGAGCGCCGACTGAAAGAGAAAGCGATAGACGCAACAAAATGGTTTAATGCTAACATCAAAGGCTCCAATGAGCGTGATGAGCTTCATGGTAATTCTCTCTTATCCCTTAGTTATGAATTATAAAATTTTCTTTTATTTCTAGTCTTTCGCCGAGACCCTTAGATCTTGCCCCTTCCAAGGTTGCCGGCAGCATTCTGACACCCGACTGAAGCAAGTTAAAACCGAGATAGATAACTTGGCGGGTGCTAATGCTAGGCAGTGCATTTTGCTGTTTGGCCAGGCTAAGGATATTAAGTGGTATCGCCGAGAGTTAAATTATGTTAACGAATTAAATATTAATCTTGACAATCTTCTCAAAGCTTCCCAAGCTACTGTGAAATGGGTTGAGAGTGAACGCGATAATCCCCGCCGCTTAGCAGAGCTTAACAACAAGCGAAAGGTAGCTGCTATGGTGGATCATATGAGGGCGAGCTCTTTATATAAAGAGGAAAAGGCCAAGGACGATAAGCTTGCCTCACGCTTAAACACAACAATCTCTGAGAGAGATTTCGCCCATCAGGAAATTCAAAGGTGGAAAGACTTTGCTAAAATTCACGGCGATAGGGCTATACAACTTAATAATGAGCTGATGTCTCAGCTTCGACAAGTAGCGACTGTTTCTGGCTCGCCCCTCAACACTAAGTTTGAATCCCATTTAAATCTCCTCGTAGAAGCCCAAGCCGGCGCTTGTAGGCACGTGAGCGAATTAGAAGGTAGATTTCTAGGATGCCTCGCCGTCCTACCTTTATTTCGCTTCAGCTCTAACCCATTTTCTTTTACTCTACTCAGAGCGAGTTAAGCAGCTGGAAAGTCAGCTGGAGAAGCGAGACAAGATTGTTGAGGATCACAAACTTTGTCATGAAAAGATCTCTGAGTTAGCTGACAAGCTTGTCCACCATCAAGGCTGTGAAGGGAGGTTGAAGCAGGCAGTGGAGGAACACCGCCAGTGCCCCACACAAATCGCCGAAATGAATCTTCAACTTCAGGACCATAAGAAGTGTCAGGTTAGCATCGCCGGTCTTGAGAGCAAGGTGAAATACTTGGGAGAAATCCAAAGTGGGCTCCAAGCTGATTTGAGTCAAGCCCAAAAGGACCTTCAAGCTAAGGATGCCAAGCACAAGGAACAACTTCTTCTGATGGACTTTGTCGCTGTTCAAGAATATGTAAATAAGGAATACCCCAAGCTGAATCTCGACATTCCCGCCAAGTATGCTTTTGCTCCTGCAGCTCCCGCCACAAAGGAGGTTGTAGACTGTGATCAGGACGGCGAAGGATCTGGGTCGAGTGGAGAAGAGGAAGAAGAGGCGAATGAAGAAGAGGTCGTCGAGGAAGAAGAAGGAGATGAAGGAGAACAGCCAGAGGAAGACACAGAAGATGGACAGTCTGATAGTGCCGAGGCAACAAAGGAAGACGAGAAGCATACTGGCGATGGCGGACAGGTTTTGTCTTCATCCTTTGAAGATCATTCAACCCCAGTGAACCAAGATGCCGAGGTGTCCAGTCCTTCTGTAGACCCTAGGTGCTGAAGCAATGGCGCTTTTATATCCTTCATCCTTTTCATTTCTTCCAGTTATTTTTCCTTTGTTTTCTTTGTAGTCGAACAATATTTCCTTTCAGCTATCTTCCTTGTAGTTGAACTATCTTCCTTTGCTTTCCTTGTAGTTGAACAAGATTTCCTTTTGGTGAAATATAATTTTTAGTCCCTTTCGCCATTTGTTTTTGGTGTGTTATTTCCCTTTAGTGTGCTTATTTCGCACGTATCTTCAAAGACTTAACTTGCCATTGAGGTAACTCCTGGTCTTGCACAGCCAACAATTTCATGCAGAGCGACAGGTTAGCACCCCAGCCGTATCCATTACTTGTGCCCGTCGGCAATCTAATATAAGTTGAGTGGGTCGCCCCAAAGACTTATTGCAGTATAGCATCTGCCAGAGGTGATGCTAAGGCGTAGACGGATTAGCACACCAGCGGAACCGCCGATGTGATGCTACAGCGAAAGGTCTTATGCGCCACACACTTACAGACCAACAAGTAACACGACTGGCCTTACAGCTAATCCTGGGTCGGACTAACCATTACAAGACGGTGGTTCGCTCAATGAAACAAGTTAAGTTTTCCTGTCTTTGCATCAGAAGCGTTAGCTCTAGCTGATTTCATAAATTTAGGCATTATGTCTTTTAAGGATGGCTTTTGGCCTTAGTACCTGATCAGGGTTTTTGTGGCTTTTATTGCCTTGTAGTTATTGGGCGTTTTGCCTCAGTTGGTGGCTTTATAGTCTTATAATGGGCATTTTTGCCTCAACATATTATGCTCTTAGAGCCTTTAGGCTTTAGATATCACTGTGGTTAGAGTACCCAGTGGAGAATGTAAATGACATTGTGACTTGTTAACGGGGTTCGGCGCATGACAGCAAACCTACGTCCCCGGATTTTATTCGTTGTTGTTTTACATAGCTAATAAGACTTCTTGGGTATTATGCCCGCCCAAGACTTCGGATTTTACATTACTTCTTCTAGGGATAGTACTTCTTAATGAACTTGGCATTCCAAGGATGGGTGAGTTCTTCGCCATGCTCATCAATCAACACATATGCTCCGCTTCCTGCTGCTCTCTTAACCACATAAGGGCCTTCCCAGGTGGGTTCCAACTTTCTGCATCCTTCTCGCTGAGATGGGGGAATTTCTCGGAGTACTAACTCGCCGGGCTGATATTCTCTTGGGATTACCCGCTTGTTGTATTCTCTAGACAGCCGGCGATGATAATTCTCCATATGCGCAAGGGCGATCAACCGCTGTTCTTCCAGATCATCTAGCTTGGCCAGAATCAAGTCATCATTCAGATTCTTTTCCCATGCCTCATGCTTTGTAGTTGGTAAGATTACTTCAGAGGGGAGTACTGCCTCAGCCCCAAAAGTGAGTAAAAAAGGAGATGCTCCTGTTGCTTCTCGGACCGTAGTCCTGTAAGACCATAGAACATTGTGTAAATGCTCACACCATGCTTTTTTATGCTTCTCCAGTCTTTTCTTCAGTCCCATTCCAATAGTCTTATTGGTGGCTTCTGCTTGCCCGTTACTCTGAGGATACAGTGGGGTTGATTTTCCCAGCTTGACACTGTAGTCAGCGAGTAACTTTCTGGTATTGTCGCCGACCAATTCTTTCCCATTGTCTGTACATATCTCCGCCGGTACACCAAATCTGCAGAATATATTCTCCCAAATGAACGTGAACACTTCTTGTCCTGTCCTCTTCCTGATGGCCTTGGCCTCACACCATTTGGTGAAATAGTCTGTCGCCACAATGATATATTTTCGCTGGCCTGACCCTGTGGTAAGTGGCCCAATGATGTCAATGCCCCACTTGGCGAAAGGCCAAGGGCTGAGCACTGAGTTTAGAGATGTCGCTGGTGCTTTAATTCTTCTTCCATACAGCTGACATGGCTTGCACCTCTGAACATATTCTTTTGCATCTTTATTCATCCAAGGCCAATAGTATCCCTGCATTCTAACTTTTAGTGCTAAAGCTCTTTAACCACTGTGATTCCCACAATCTCCTTCATGTATTTCTTCCAATAACTTCTTGCCTTCTTCTCTTGATACACAGCGCAGCAATGGTCCAGAAAATGACCGGCGGTATAGGATTCCTTCTCGAAGTTCATAATTCGCCGAGCGACTAATGACCTGGTGAGCTAAGATTTGCTTTCCTGGTAGGGTTGAGCGATCCAAATAGTATCGTATCGGCGTTCTC
>JAJJMA010238233.1:0-11772 GCA_023529015.1 Papaver nudicaule
GTGGGGCAGTACTCGTTTTTTCAAGTTATCCCCTATTGTTTTGTTTGTCGCCTCTGCCTGGCCATTACTTTGAGGATATATCGGCGTCGATGTTCCTAGCCTTACATTGTATTGATTTACCAGCTCTTTAACCTCGGCGCTGAGGAATTCTTGGGCGTTGTCCGAGACTATTTCCGCAGGTACTCCGAATCGGCAGAATATGTTCTCCCAGAAGAAGGTAAACACTTCTCGTCCTGTGTGACTCCTTAGAGCTTTTGCTTCGATCCATTTGGAGAACTAGTCGGTTGCGACTATGATGTACCTTCTTTGTCCTGTTGCTGGAATGAATGGGCCGACAATGTCTACCCCCCATTTGGCAAAAGTCCATGGGCTCAATACTGAATTTAAGTTTGTTGCTGGTGCATGGATTCGTTTAGCAAATCTTTGACAGGGGTCACATTTTTGAGAAATGCTTTTGGCGTCAGCATGCATATATGGCCAATAGTATCCCTGAGCCTTGGTTCGCTGTGCGAGTGCTCGTGCACCACTATGGGTTCCTGCTTCTCTGCTGTGTAGCTCTTTCATTAGTGCTATGCCATCTACTCGGTGGACACACCTTAATAGTGGTCCCAAGAATGATTGTCGATGTAAGACCCCATCTATGAGTCGGTAGTTAGCGGATCTACTGGTTACTTTGTGTGCTTCTAGTGGGTTGCTTGGCAATTCCTTGTTCTCCAAGTATTTTCTTATGGGTACTCTCCAGTCGTCGTACTCTTCTTAAATGGTCATCACCAGTTCCCCTTCTTCGGCTGCTATTGATGATTTCTTTATTCTTCCGATTTCGATGGAGATTATATTTTGATCTGTTACTTTGGAGGCAATGAATGCCAAAGCATCCGCATGCCTATTATCTTTTCTACAAATGTGTCGGATTTTGAGATGCGGAATTTTTGTCATGAGCCTTCTTGCTAATTTCTTGTATTTGGATAGCGAATCATTGGATTGGTAACTTCCATCCAATTGCCGTACTACTAGCTGTGAGTCCGTCGTTATTCGCGCTTCCTGAATTTCCATACTGATCATGCGTTTTAAAGTATGGATCATCGCTTCATATTCGGTCTCGTTATTAGTTGCTTCGAACTCTAACCGAAGTGCGAATACAGTGCGCTCTCCTTCAGGTGAGGTGAAGACTATGCCTACTCCTCGGCCATCGCTGTTTACCGAACCGTCAATGAAGACTTCCCATCTCCGAGGATGGCACTGTTGTAGCAGGTCGTCAGGCCCTTCATCGTCTTCGATTCCCAGGATCGGCTCTTCTTCGTAGTCTTCTTCAATTGGAAACTCGGCTAGGAAGTCAGCGATGATCTGCGATTTTAATGCCGTTCTTATTTCACAGTCCACATCATATTTTCCAATTTGAGCGTTCCACCTTGCAATTCTGCCTGCTGCCTGGAGATTTTTCAGAACTGATTCGATTGGTGTTTTCGTTAGCACAATTACTTTGTGAGCCTGGAAGTATGTCCGAAGCTTTTGTGTTGCTACTACCAGCGCAAGAATCAGTTGTTCCAACTTGGTGTAATTTTTCTCGGCTGGAAAAAGGGTCCTACTAATGTAGTATACTGGCTTCTCTTCTTCTTTAGTTGTTACTAGTACCGCGCTGATGGCGTCTTTATTCGCGGCTATGTAGAGTTTCAACTTTCATCTTTCTCTGGGCGCTGCAGGGCTGGCAATCTTGCTAAGTAATTTTTGATCCCCTGAAAAGCGGCCTCCCTTTCGTCTGTCCATATGAATTGTTCTCCCTTTTTCAGGATGCTAAAGAAGTCTTTACATATGTCCGAAGATCTCGCAATGAATCTGCTAAGAGCTGCCAATCTTCCGTTTAAAGCTTGTACATCCTTTATGGTTGTTGGCGATGGCATTTTTCGGATTGCTTGTACTTTTAGTGGGTCCACTTCGATGCATGTTTTTGTGACTATATATCCCAGGAATTTCCCGGAGGTCACCCCGAAGATGCATTTTGCTGGGTTGATCTTCATGTTAATCTGCCGCATTTTTTCCAGTATCTCTCGCAGATCTTTCACATGAGTGCCGGCTTTTTTACTTTTGACTAGCATGTCGTCTACATAAGCTTCGACTGTCTTTTTCAACCAAGGACGAAAGATATTCTCCATAGCCTTTTGATAAGTGGCACCGGCGTTCTTTAACCCGAATGGCATTCTTGTGTAACAATATAATCTGTTAGATGTCAAGAACGCCGTATGCTTCTGATCTTCTTCCGCCAAGGGAATCTGGTTATAACCAGAGTAGCCATCCATGAAGCTTAATAGCTCATGTTCTGCTGTCGCGTCTACCATTTGGTCTATGATGGGCAAGGGATGTGGATCCTTGGGGCATGCCTTGTTTAAATTGCTGAAGTCGATGCATATGCGCACTCCTTTGTTTTTCTTTGGTACGATGACCATGTTTGAAATCCAATCTGCGTATTGTATTTTTTTTTTATAATTCCTGTTTCGATCATCTTGTTTAATTCGGATTCAACCGCTGTTTGGTATACATCTGCTAACGTTCGTGGCCTCTGCTTGAATGGTCTTATCGATGGATTTATATCTAGATGATGACATGCCAAGCTGGGGTCTATTCCTGGCATTTCACTCATTCTCCAAGCGAAGACGTCTGCATATTCTCTCAGCAAACCTTCTAGTTCGTCTCGCTGCTCTTTCGTCATTAATGTTCCGATTTTCACAATTTTTGGATCTTCGCTGGTTCCAATGTTTACGTCCTCGGTGGGTTCTGTTGGAGTAAAGTTCGGAGTGTCTTCATTCATGGCGCTGGGGTCCTTCGGTGCCTCCTTAGTGATTGCTCCTTTTTTACCTTGTATTATTTGATTGATTTCTTCGTTGATTATTTTCTCCTTTTGCCGTTTGTGCCTTTCTCTTCGATTACGCCTTGCATTTTTTCTTTGATCGATATCTTTCTCATGACATGCTTTCGTCTCCTCGTTCTCGCCTTTGATTTCTCCTATGCCTTCGGGAGTTGGAAATCTGAGTTTCTGGTGCAGGGTAGAAGGTACTCCTAAGATCCCATGCAGCCATGGTCGTCCCAAGATAGCGTTGTATGGTGATTCTATGTCCAGGACACAGAATGTTGTTTTCAGCTCCATCGATGCTACGTATACAGGTAATGAGATGTCTCCTTTTGGTTTTGATGGTCTTCCATTAAATCCATAGATTGTATAATCCATATTTTGGAAATATTCCCTGTAAGCCATTCCGAATAGTACATCTACTGAACTGCCTGGATCTATCAATATTCTTGGAACTGTTTTCTTATTTATGTTTATTGTGATCATCAAAGGGCTATTACTTGGGCCATCTTCGGGAAGATCTGCTGCCGAATAAGTTACCGGTTTCAGCTGTCATGACTCGAATTTTCTTGCTTCTCCTACAATCATTATCTCCCTTCCATCTTTGTCTCTCTTGTGGATTCTTCCCGAAATGTTGCTGCTTCGTGAGCTGACACTTTCCCTTGTATGAATCATTGAATTGCAATAGGCGGTCTGCGCTGATACTTTGCTTTGTGGTTTTATTTTGATGACTTGTCCCGAAGATCCCACTCGCTGCTTCGAAGCCTGGTCAGATTTCGATGCCATTCTGTTTGTGACCTGTCAGAAGACAAAAAAAACCCGTGAGGTCCAAGGCGGCTACTGCAGTGTACTATGTCGGCCATGTAGGTCTGTACGTTGCAACGGTTTTTTATCGTGCGAGTTTTTAGCGTAGGTCGTTTTTAGATATATCCCAAACTATATTTTTGTCTTTTAGCCAAAACCATCTTTTCCAATGATTCCTGTATTGAAATTTACTTCCAAATATAGCAAGCACTTTGAAAACCCTAAAGTTAGGTCTAAAAGATTTTTTCCATAATCGTTTTCTTATAGCTAACCTCAATTTTAAAGCATATATGATGAAAATCCACTATCATTTTTGAAATCGGCTTCGTAATGCCCAAGTTTGAAACCCTTAGTTGATGAACTTACCAGCTGATGATTTGCTCATAAAACCCTTAAACATGCTAAAGCCTTGAAGGATCTTTTAGATGCTTAAGGTACTGGAGCTTCTTTTAAAGAACAAGCTTTTGAAAATCTTTGAAAGGACGAAAAAATCTATGAAAAATTTGAAAACCTGAAAAATCACAGGCAAACCCTAAGTTGTTTTAATCAGTCCCTGTTTCTAGCGCCAAACTGTACGAGTCGAAAATCTGCATAGGTATATGATGTACTACAACCCTCAGATCTAACTCATACATACAGTAATTTAAATATGATTCATGGTATGACGACCTCAAGAACAATACCGATGACATATGAAAGACATTAATCAAAGGACTAAATGTATAAAGATTGGTATTCATTTCACTGTTGTAACTACATGGATTATGATCCTAAGGAGCTAGAGGAGATACAGACATAATCCCTCTCTTGCCGCTTAGGTTACACCCCAAAAGATTCCAACCCTTACAATGTTTTCCAAGCTCGCCTTAAATTGGCCGAGCTTGGGTGGTTTACAGCTAATAAGACAAGGGACTCAATCGTGGTGGTGTCAGTCCTTGTCGAGTAAGGCGGTTCCTTCGGCGGTACTCCGAAGATGGTTCTGGGGCTTCGGTCCTTCGAGGCTGGGCCCGAATCCCTTTCTTCTGATTCTTATCTTGGTATCCTCGGCCTCTTCCTTCTTTGATTTGGCCCCGAGGCTTCGTTGTTACTTCCTCTGGCGCGATCTTGCTCTTTGGATCTCTGACACGTGTTCCGAGGGGTTTTACCCCCCACAAGTTGGTAGTTTCCTCCTACATTGAGATCTTGCTTTGAGATTGGTTTGATAATCACCCATTTCTGCAATTTACAAGTTAATCGTGGTGAGCAATTAAAAAGAGATTCAAACAAATTCAATTACTCGATGCTGTACTCAATAACTGAAAGTAGAAACAGTTATGTTTGATCATTTGATACAGGGAACAACACCCGTATCTTCATTCATAATTTTGAGACTTAATATTTTCTCGAGAACTCATATGAACTTATAAAAATGGCCTAATCAATGTAAATCTGTAAGGGGGAAAACAAGTTTGCTCGAGAGCCCTCGAATTGTGTCATGCCAGATTAACCGACGATATCAGTAAAGATCCGTTTTACTTTTCATAGAAAGTCCCAAATCTGATTTTTCCAGAAAACTTAAATGGGTTTGAAGAGCAAAATCTAGTGACCGTAAATCTGCAGTTGGAAATCATTTGTACTCAATATCTTGAGAGAAGAATCAAATTCTTGCCCAAGAACAAGGCTTAGTTTTATAATACCCTTTTAGAAATTCTTTTCAGGGACTCATAGATCTGTAATTGAGTGACAAAATTTAAAGAGATAGAGATGTGTTTTTCTGAAGCTGGTTTGCTGATAATTCTTCGACTGCAGTTGTCATCAAGATATTTAGATCTGTGCTCCATTCCTTTTCTCGATGGAACTTTGACTGGATTTGTTGTCTGAAAATTGCTCATTCGTGTTGAAAATGCCCTTATATACAGTACTTCGCCGGTACTGGTACTGAACAAGTCGGATCTGCTCCTGAAACTGCTGGATCTGAGAAGCTCTTTGCTTTTGGACCTCCAAGGCAAACCAAAGTTGTTTTAATCATCACAAGTTTCAAGCGCCAAACTGTGTGAGTATGAAATCTGCATAAGCACTTCATACTCGACATCCAATGAATCCATGAACAACAAGTATGAACCTTCACCAATTTATTATCTTCCATGAATTTGTTTACATAAAACTCCATTGGAAAAAACCTCTAGATTTAGATCTAGTTTGTGTGGGGAAGAAGATGAGTAAAGGAGAAGGAGGAAGAGAGAGAATGTAAAAGAGAAGACCCCTCTCTCCTAGGAGATATTTCCTTTATATAGAGGAAATTTACAAGATAATTACATAAGTGTCATTTCCTTAGCTACTAAGTAAAGTAAGTCTTCGGTGCTTCTCGCCTTATCGTTGTTAAGTGACTCCGGCTCTCGTCTTCTTCCACGTAGTGAGTGTATGTCGGTTTATCTCTTCGAAAGACTTCTTCCTCGGGCTCGATTTTCACTTCGGGGAGGCTTTAGTTCCGAGCTTTGCATTCTTCTTCGAAGAGATAATTGGATCGTAGTGGTTTCCTCGACTGGCAGTCAATGGTTCGTATGCTTGGTCTTCGAATCTCTTCCAGGCTTCACGTTCATGATGTGCTATCTTGTTTCTCTTCTAGGATGATGACACGTGGCTCGACGGAACTATGACCCTACAAAGACGGTATTTGTTATCGGTTTCATAGTCTCCTCATCTGCACGGGGACGCTTTAAGTTACTCGAAGCATTCATAGAAATACCTTTACCTTTCCTTAAAACTTGGCGAGATAGCTCTTTCTCCTCGTCAGAGAAGTGGATAGTAAACAGATGATGATTCGAGAATAGATGGCCCACTTCGAACTGCGTCTGAGGTAAGAAGCGTCCTACATCTTTCCAGCCTCGGAGAATGGGACCCTCCAACAGTACAGGCTCCGAGTACCAGTCTTCGTCCATGGACTAATCTAGAGACCCTGGGATTATGTTCACACTCCCTTTCACAGTTCGAAAACAAACACCCCAAGGGGCTAACTCATTATCTAGCGTTAAAAAGGGCTCATTGTGATGAAATAATTTTTGGCGGTAAAATAAAACTTCGCCGTAGAGCCAGCCTCGGAATTATCTTCGGAGCGGGAAATCCATTGATTGATAAGATGAATCGAACTGCAAGTAAGTTGTTTTATCCCACGAGGACTAGGAAGGGAGCAGAGTATCTCAAGAAACAAAGGGTTGGAGGACCGATAAAAAAGAGGAATCAACCCAGCAAAAATCTGGTGGAACGTAACCAAGAGCTTATCCTCGTTGCACTTAAACCCCTCAACCAGTTCTGGAGTCAGCCGGCCACCGGGAGCACCAATATCCTTTATGTTGAAAGAATCTGATTTAAAACCTAAATTCTTCATCATCGAGATGAGAACGTCGATTTTTGAAGGAGATGCCATGAAAAAGAAAACGAAAAGAAGAAAAGCAAGACTTGCCGGCGCCGGATGTTGCAGAGATAAGATTGATCAAGGGCCTAAAAGATGATGAAAAAGGAAAAGGAGTTGTGTTTAAGAAACAATAGGAAGATTAAAACAAAAGGTACTAACAGAAAACACTTGAGAAACACCCCGACCAGAAGATAGAACTTCAAGGTTCTCTGAAGATAAGAGCACCGGAGCTGTGGAAGAGAGTGCGAAAGGGCTAAAACTTTTTAGAGGGAGAAAATAAAACTTAAATAGCAGAGGGAAACCGGCGCTACCAGTTGGAAGGTCAAAAGGTAGCTAAAATCTCGGGAACATGCAGAACGTGTCATAAAACGTCACATTTGGCGGTTAGTGGGGCAGGTGGCGAGAAGAGGATGACGAAGAAGTAATTTCCTTCCCAATCATCTTTAATACAAGGAAAGGAAAGAGGCAAACTGTAGAGGGTAAAGTATCCTCGGGACACGTGTCCAGATCAGGGGGATTTAGCATATCAGAACGATGTCGTGGTCGTACTTCGAATAAGGGTTACAAAGATAACACGAATAAGAGCTCGGCGAGAGAAGTCTTGTTAATGCATAATTCTAGATGGACATGTGGCGCCATCACCTGAGGACGTATACCGAAGCAACGTGAACCGCGAAGGACAGGAGTAAAACCGTCTGAAGGGATAACTCATCACGAGATGATGAAATCCAACGGAGAAGATTAAAGGATCACCAACCTACGATGCTAGGAGAAAGCAGGCATGCTAAGGAGCAGTCACACCGCATTTAATGTTGTAAACAGCTAGACAAGAAATCGTTTGTCGATTGGGGATTGGCCCAACCAACGGTGGAAGAAATAAACCTCGACCAATGAGGAGTCGGCAGTGCAAGGATACATCAAGGATCCTCTACATAATAGTACGATGGGCTAGGATTGGATGATAAGGGCGGTCACCGAAGGTGGATGGTCGAAACAAGGAGCATCAAAAGAACGAAGCAACCAAAGATAGCAAAGAGCGGCGCCTACAGACGTACTATAAATACCCCCTCTCATCAACAGAAAGGGGGTCGCATAGTTTGGAAAAGATACCTAGGAGTGAAAATATTTGAGTTACATTCTCAAGATTTCATATATCCTCTATCCATAACAAATTGGAGTGACTTATAGTGTAAAAAAGAGAAAACTTTATTGATTAAGTATAATAGAACAACGGATTTTACCCCGAGGACGTAAACACACAGCTGCTGAACCTCGTTAATGGTTGTGTTGATCATCATTGCACTTACGTATTGTAGTTAATCTTGCTGACAATCACCTCCAAGGTGATTCCACGGTTGAAGTCGGTAACCATCCTGGTTCAAAATAACTAGAGATAACACGTTCAAACCCTTGGACAATCCCTCGGTTATCAACGAACAAAGGTTACCAACGACTTGAACAATCGATCTATTAATAATTTTTACTTGTAGTATGATATGGGAAAATTAGTATCAACAATTTGGCGCTAGAAACAGGGACCAGTCCCTTGTAAGATTTCAAAACAACCAGATTTTAACAAAAACCCCAGACACTGAGTTTTTTCCTTTTTCTCATCGTCTTTTATATTCGGATACAACCCGGTTTGGAGGATCACAAAAAAAGAATTTCTTATTGAAAAAATCACCGGATCGATTTCTTACTAATAGTTCATATTTTAGTTAGGAAAACGAAAGCTAATACTACTTTTTCAGACTTACCTAGGGGATCAGCTGGGTAGGAAAACTTTTGTACAGCTAAAGTACGCTTTACCATCGTCTTTTCTTCTCCATCATATAAGCAGGAGAAGGAGTGGAGTAACACATGGCTAACGAAGGAAGGTTGTTGGTGACTAAAAGCCGGCAGCAACCCGCGCTAACACGGAGCAGGTTACAATCTCTAAGGGCCCAGGGAGAGACCAATCTCGATCTGGAGGACGCAATCAATTTACCACGAAGTTCACATAGGAGCACGACAGCAATCCCCAGTGAGCAGGTGGTAAACAGAAACCCTCTGTACGGAATGCCCTTACCAGCAGAAGAGATGGTTGAAGAGGAAAACCCGGGACACGACCAACTTCAGCACACCCATGTCGAACATACAGGAAACTCGGTATCGGTCCATACGACAACCTCGTCAGAAGAATCAGAAAATGAAATGGGACCAATCGTCAACAAGGGAGTTAACAATGAAGCCGAAGGAATAAATGAACCACCTTTAACAGCACAGTTGGAAGCCTTGCTCCAGGACCAGAGAGAGCAGGACGAGGTTTTACTTGCCTTGATACAGGAAAATCAAGCATTACGGGACAGAGCCGAAGCAAGGGAGCGACAATCGCGAGCCCGAAACAATCAGACTAGAGGAGAGGACGAAGTAAATTCAATGGCGCCACGAAGCTATTCATCACTAAGGAATAGGATTCGGGCTCCACCACCTGTATGCATACCAGGAGGATATCAAGGAAGAATCAACTTACCACAGACGGAGGTTCACAACATCCCAAGTCATTCTATCTCGCGGGGAAGATCGTGTCATTCTCAGAGCCATGGAATGCAGTCTCAACAGCGGGGAGAAATCATAGCCACACCGCAGATATGAGAAGTGGTCACTCAGCTAAAGGTCGCCATGGACCAATTGGCGGACTTGAAATCTAAGCAAGGAGGATACAAGCTGGAGGAAGCTAAGCAGGAAGCCAGGACGACTCCGCTATCAGTCAGACTCGAACGAAGTAAGATTCCACCGAAGTGCCCGCTACCGAATTTTACTTGTTACGACGGAACTACGGACCCAACAACACACTTAAAGTATGATCTTCGGGTATTGGCCTACTGGGATACCGATGACGTAGTATTGTGGCGGTATTTTCCATCCAGCCTTACCGGCATAGCACTGGTGTGGTTTGATAACCTCAAGACAAATTCAATTGACTCATTTGAAGAGCTATCTGATATCTTCGTGAAGACTTACATGTACAACAAGGCTGACTTACATGTACAACAAGGCTACTAAGGCGGGGCTAGATAGGCTATTTGCATTAGCCATCGGGTCACGAGAAACACTTCAGGAATACACAGAGAGATGGCAAAAGGTATGCCAAGCTATAGGGAAGGTCAACCCGGAGATCAACATCAACTGTTACAAGTTCGAGTTGGATATAACGTCTTCTATCTTCGTAGAACTACACGCCCATACACCAGCAACGGAGGGAGAGCTTCGCGTGATTCAAGACAAGTATATCCGGATAGAAGACATCCAGAGGGATAATCCTCGTGCGCAAGACCGAAGTACCCCGCAGAGAACGAATTCGGTAAAAACCGCACCAGAGACTGGGAAACATTCGGCGGAAAGAGACGTCACGTCAGGATTCGAAAAGAAACCCAGGTATAAAGACGGGAAGCCAGGGGCAAAGGAAGAAAGAACTACGCAGGTATAGTCTATTCCAACTTAACCATGTCACTCTCGGAAATTCTGAAGAAAGAAGGTGGACGGCAGGATTTTCCATATCCATCTACCCGAGGAAAGCAGATAGATGAATCCAAGAACCATAAAGACTACTGCGAGTACCATCAGACTCGGGGGCACGATACTGACGCATGCAAACATCTGAAAAACACGATTCAAAGTTATATCAATCAAGGAGACTTCAGACAATATGTTCAGTTACCAGGACAGGCAGCAGTAGCAACAAACGCAGCGGAACAAGAAAAGACGGTACGAGTCCCCGAAGGATACAAGTCACTTAATATGATTACATTCCAGTAAGAGAGCGAACCATCGCTACCAGGAGATATCTGCAACAGCTTGAGAACAAGGAGGAGGACCTCGGAGCACGAAGTATACAAATTGAACGGAAGATTAACCGACTAATGGGAGGACTGGATGGCAACTCCGCTCACATTTTCTACTAAAGACATCAATCAGGATGTCGAAATGCATAATGATCCCTTGGTGGTTACTCTACCTATCCACGGGTGGAACGTTTCTAAAATATTAATAGATAGAGGAAGTTCGCTTAACGTACTCTTCTATGAACCCTATCTTCGGATACGGTTGAAGGATGGGCAGATGGATGCATCTACGTGTACGATTTATGGATTCAATGGATCAACGTCAAAGCCGAAGGGAGAAATAGTTTTGCAGGTAGACGCAGGGACAATGAAGACCATGGAGAGATTCAACATCGTAGATTCACCCTCACCCTACAACGCCATCATAGGGAGACTATGGGTGCACCGTTTGAGAGGGACGGCATCAACCTATCATCAGCACCTAAGATTTCCCACGCCATATGGAGAAATGGAAATCAAAGGAGACCAACAAAATGCACGAAGATGTGACGCAGCTGAAGCCAAACACCACGATGAGGTACAAAGAAAACTCAAGAAGAATAAAGGAAAGCGAAAGGAAGAGGAAAAAGAGAAGCGATACGAGGAATGCAACGAGCAAATCAAGGCGGCCAAAGCAGCATCACTACTCCCAGCAGCGATGGTGGCATCAACATCGACTGGGGAAAAATAACAATTACAGAATGTTACTCCCATAGGGGCCCCGAAGCAATTATTCTCATCTATCGAGCCAACGAAGAAAGTCAACATCGGAACCGAAGAACGGCCACGAGAAGTGAGTATAGGAACGCTGCTGAAGGAGGATATGAAAGTAAAACTGAAAGAGTTGTTGAAAGAGTACTTGGATGTATTTG
>JAJJMA010238238.1:0-18207 GCA_023529015.1 Papaver nudicaule
GAAGAGTCTCTGAATCGTCTTAACAAGGTCATAGAGGAAAATGCATGTGTTGAAATTGATATTGATCGACTTATTAGAGAGACTGAAGCGTCTTTTTATGAAAAATGTCAAGATCAGGTAATTATCAACACCCTTCTCAATGAGGAACTTATGAATGTAACAATTCATGATCAACTGTGTGTTCTACACATTGATGTGACTCAAGAGAAGCTATTATCTGTAAAATCATGTCCCCACAAACAAGATGTTACACATTTTGTTAATCGGGAAAACAGATCCATACGCTTTGCCAAAAACTATCATGGTGTGCAGAACTATTCACAGTTTCCAAGGGCAAAGCACAGGGGTTATAAATTCTTTCATAAACCCTTCTTAGAGAAAAAGATATTAATTTATCTAACATCTGAGATAAATACTTTCAATTTTGGAATAGAAAGAATTAATAATAAATTCCAAAATCCCTCAGTTTCAATTAGAAACTGGAAAGAAATTCTTTCTTGGGGACGCGAGAGTATTTTATGTCTAAATATCAAGTCTATTCCGTCTAAGCTTGGTATAAAAACGTCATTGGAATAAATTCTCACACGCTAACTCTAAATGTTGAGCCTTGCTCCATTAGATTGTGGTATGAAGAGAAAAATTCTAAAAATTGTCCTAGGAAGTAGTCAAAGACCCCTTTTGACCAAGACACATGTGTTTTGCACATGTAAAGCCTAGGAACCTCTAAAACCGGTTCAGAAGCTTTCCTTAAGACTGATTCGCTTCATCTGGGTTATCCAGAACCCAAGACCCGGTTCCCGAACCGCCCGGACCCGGATTTTTTCTGGATAAGATCTTCACGAGTTCTCCTTCTCACCTTATATCTTTTAAGGTTCTTGAGAAACTCTAATGGCAACCTATTGCTGTTGTTGAAGATCTTCAAAGTTCGCGGACCGTTTTTGTTCTTCTTGGCATCAAAACGATCGGGTTGAAAAATCATCAAAGGGGTTATAAGTTTCTTCTCCAAACTCCTTGTGTCTTGGGAGAAATCATCAAGTAAGTGTTTTCTACACTATTCACTTTTCTAAAAAGCATGTTTAGAAGAAGTGCTAGAAATCAGGGTTCTTCTAGCAGAGTGATTGATGTTGGAGAAGGTGTGAACAATTCCAGCAGTTCAAGTGATGAATTTGATGAATTTGTTCCTGAACCGGTTCACGAACCGGTCATGGATGCCTCTGGCTGGATCTTCTATAACAGGAAGAGCAGAGATAAGTTTCATGAGGATCGTCATATCATTATTGAACGAAATTAGATCCAAACATAGGTGATGAAGATCTTATTGAATTCATGAATCCTATTGTTTGGGGGAATGTTCACGACGTAATAGGTGAAAACTTTCCAATGTTGACTAGAATGTTTTATGTCAACATACATGATCCTAATGTGAAAGATTGCACCTTCAAGACAATAGTAGCAAACCAATCGTTTCTTGTGACTCGAGAAATGGTAATGAGAGCTACTCAAAGTACTCTGTGTGACTTCATACTTCCACAACCTGCAAGGGAAAGGCCATCTGATGACACTCTCATCAAAGGACTTCCAGATTACAATCCTGGATGGCTAGATGGAAAAGTAAGTATTAAAGGAATTCCACTTCATCTGAAGACATTTGGGATCCTTGCTTCTCAGAATCTCATTCCTTTGTTTCTTAATAAATACAAGTAGAGTAGAGATATGGTGGAACTTGTTTATCATCTGGTTCGGGGTGACAAAGCAATTGATATTCCTGGTCATATCATCAGAAAGATGATCAAGATATCACAGAGTGAGAACATAAGTTATGGCTTTCCTTGTCTCATCACCAAATTGTGTCGAGAAAAAGGCATTGCTCCTATCAGATCAAAAGGAGAAAGTCCAGGTATCTTCACCAAAGTGTCTTTTGGGAGATTGATGCGACATAACAGTAGAGCAATGGCTCCTGGAGATCCCCTCATCGCAACACTCCGACAAAAGATTGAGCAACTCCAGTACAAATGTATGGGTCTCGAAGATGTCGTGGAATTAGCCAAGTCACTCCACCCTGAGAGTGCTGAAGAACTTCAGAGAAAAGTCGATGAATATGACTTTCCATCAGACGACGAGGATATGGAGTAATTTATTATCTCTTTATACTTTTGTTAAACTTTGCTTTGTGTTGTGTGAACTATTTCCATTTGAACATCGTCTGTATTAACCTTAATACTCTTTGATGTTTTGTTGCTTGAAGTTTAAATTTAACATTGTTGCTCATGCTATATTTATCAACCATTCAAGTATACAGGAAAATTCACAAGAGACTTCATGTTACCTTTTGGTTCATCCAATTATAAACATGGTCTCATAAATCTCGGGAGAGACTCACATGTCAAAGGAAACATTAACGTCGTATTTACAAAAGTTATGCTTTTTCTCACGATTAAAAAACTTTTGATTATATGATTTTTAGGGTTCTCACAAACTCGGAATCATATAACTCTTTTTCCGGAAAAAAGTGGCTAAGGAAAAGAGATTATTAACAAAGCAAAACTGGATAACATTTAATTGTTCTTGTCCATTTTAGTATTTGTCAGTTGTTCTTTATTGAATGACACCACACGAGGGAGAGTTCTTATTTGAACTTGCGTTTAATAACAAATCTTTTTGGGGAGCGTGGATGTGGAATATTGGGAGAAAGTGTATCTATATTTCTCCATAAGGTGAGAACTCAGGAATCTTGTTGTTCAGATTACCTAAGTATACCATCTTTAAACTTGATATGCGAGTACTTGGCTTCACCTGTTATTATAGGTGTATGAAACCCTAGTCTCAAACTACTTTGTCATATTTTTGTGACAAATAGGGGGAGAATACATATGGTTCTTACTTCTTGTGGTTGCATTAAGGGGCATAAGCATAGGGGGAGAACATCATGTGCTTACTTGTTGTGCTTTTCACAAAGTATCAAGTAAGGGGGAGTAATTAAAGCTAAGATCAAGCTTCGTATCAAGAATGAGTAGAATCACTTTAAAAGTTTTGATACACAAACTTTAAAGTTTGCTCAGATTCTTACTCTTACGCACAAACAACATGTGGGATGAGCATACTAACTCACGTAAGCCTAAGCATACCTTTATGGTTGTTTGAGCTGGATATGTTGTGACTGCTGACTACGGATTCATCAACAAGAGTTTAATGAACACATCAAGACTCAAAGGAGAAGTTGAAGAATTCAAGAAATCAAGAGCTACATTTGGTTAGAACTTTATTGTATATTATTTGAATCCATATGTAAATTGGTTTTGTCACTAAAATTGACAAAGGGGGAGATTGTTAGGGCATTGTCCGGTCAAACCCACTAGCGTTGGTATGTCAAGCTAGTTGTCAGTTTTAGGTGTCAAAACTCAATTCTTGATTTAGCCTACAAGAGTTTAGATTTCAGAATTGGGATATAGACAAAGTAGTAGAGACCTTGAAGACGAAGACTGTGAAGACAAAGAAGACATCAATTATTCTTCATCGACAAAAGGTTAGTAGGAGTTATGACTTTTATGGAAATTCTTCTATTCTACTTTCTCTATTCTTTCGAAATATAGTCGACTACTTTAGTAGTGATAATAGCGATTGAGATCGTATTCTTGTGTAACGTGACTTTGTGACATGACCAGTGTTTGCTCCCACAAATACTGTGAGTACAAGAATGAATGAGACAGATTCGGTGCCATGTGTCCATTACAATGGTTTGCTTGCAAACTGTTAGTTGGATATGGATGAATCTAAAGGAGTACTCTTGAGCAAAGAGTCCATGGATTACAGCTGAGGGCGTACACACGTCTAAGTTCTGGCCAAGCCCAGTACTTCCAGCGGAATCCAGAATTGACGAAATCTGACAGGCGGACGGTTCACAAACCGGTTCGCAAACCAGAAACTCGGAAATCTTCTGAGTTCCAAAGTGACTGAACATTTCGCGAACCGGTACGCGAATCCAATGTTGGTTACTTTGCTGGTGTCGGATTTAGTGGATATTCTTTCAGAATTTCAATTGGGTCAAACTCTAAACTCCTTTATCTCTTAGATGGACTTGTATATCACAGAATATCTTTTGTGTTCCATCTAACGATCCTCAATGAGTCAATAATGTTAGGGCATTGTCCGGTCAAACCCACTAGCGTTGGTATGTCAAGCTAGTTGTCAGTTTTAGGTGTCAAAATTCAATTCTTGATTTAGCCTACTAGAGTTTAGATTTCGGAAATGGGATATAGACAGAGTAGTAGAGACCTTGAAGACGAAGACTGTGAAGACAAAGAAGACATCAATTATTCTTCATCGATAAAAGGTTAGTAGGAGTTATGACTTTACGGATTATTCTTCTATTCTACTTTCTCTATTCTTTCGAAATATAGTCGACTACTTTAGTAGTAATGTAGCGATTGAGATCGTGTTCTTGTGTAACATGGCTTTATGTCATGACCAGTGTTTGATCCCACGAATACTGTGAATCAAGAACATATGAGATAGATTCGACGCCATATGACCATTTCAATAGTTTGCTTGCAAACTGTTATGTTGGATATGGATGAATCTAAGGAGTACTCTTGAGCAAAGAGTCCATGGATCATAGCTGAGGACATTCTCATGTCTAAGTTCTGGCTCAGCCCAGTTCTTCCAGCGGATTCAGAGTTTGACCAAAATTTGACTTGGACGGTACCGAACCGGTTTCGCGTACCTGGTCCAGAAATCTCCTGTGTCGCATTAGTACACGAACCTGTACGTGTACCTGACGCAGGGAAGTTTCTGGAAAGTCAAATTGCGTGAATATCTTCTAGATTTTCACTTTGAGTCAAATTCCAACTCCTTTATCTCTTAGATGGACTTGTGTGAAACATAAATACCTTTTGTGTTCCATCTAACGATCCTCAATGAGTCAATAAGATAAGATTATCTCTGGTCTGTTGGATTCCTATCTTGAAGTGTTTTTGAGCCAACAAAACACTTGGCAGATAAATCTAAAAAGGAATTTCAATTGAGATTAATCTGTATTACTTGGTTGGCAAGTTTAGGGTTTCCTTAACTTGTGGGACAAGTAATTGATTGCTTAATTCCAAAGCAACCTATCTTATTGAGTGCTATAAATAGAGGTGTCTAAGGACAAATACCGCAAGCATCAAGCACACGTGAAGGTCCTCAGGGAAGGTAGCGTAAACTCTTTTCACTTCGGTGAAAGCTTGTTGTGGTATAGTCATCCTCTATAGGTTGCAGCTCCTCTGGGAACTCCCTACGACTATCAAGACTTCCTTTGAGAGTTGGGAAGCACAGGTAGATCGATCCCTCAGCGGTTGATCAGAATCACCTGTAACCTTAGTAACCTATCTTAGTTCTTGTCTATTCCAAAGTCCGTCTCTTCTGCTATACGGCTATTCAAGAACAAGTTAAGTTACGTAAAGGTTTTGAAAGGTAGCAACGCACGGCTGCACTCGGTGTTGTAAGACCTAGTTGGCTCCAGTTATATAAGTTCCTTAAGTGGTTCTTCGTGTATAACTGAGGTAGATACAGATTGAGCATTGCTGGGAAAGCGTGTCAGCCTCGATTTGTTAAGTAGACTTCCGTATGACCTGGATCTAACAATCCGAAGGAAGTCATCTTATTTATGGTAAACTGATAGAGGACAGTTACACCATAAGTCAACAGTTTTGGTTTAAAACCCAGTATTGCTGACAAAAGCCTTTGGCATCGGTCAAAGCAACTCCTAGGCCTGTAACGGACGTCAGCTAGGGGAATCAAGTGCGTGACGATCTGTGGGGGATCCAGAGACGTAAGGAAGGCGACAGTAGCCAATTCGCTTGGAGGGCTTGAGTTGGTCTCTGCTACATCCCAGACCGAAGTCTTATAGTAGGCTAGAGTTTGTAGTCAGTTTGTACTGGGCGGTGTTCAAAACTGGACGAGGTCCCGAGGTTTTTCTGCAAGGCAGTTTCCTCGTTAAAAAACGTTTGGTGTCTTGTGTGCTTTTACTTTCCGCATTATAACTCTGATTTATAATTAAAGCACCAAGTAGTACGTTATTACCTAACTGTTGAGATTACTCCAGTTAGAGGTTTGGATATTGATTTTTGAGATCGTCCAAACTCTTTACCATAAGACTCACGAGCCAAAACGAAAAGTTGGTAGTATTTCGGTACCCCTTCTTTTTCAGGGAGGATTCCATAGCTATAGCTGAATCTAAAGGCTTTAATGTGGCTTGGCTTCGTGACACATTTGAGAAAGCTAAGGCTTGGGGGTCTCGGAAGGTCCTTCGAGAGAAGGAGGAGAAGGTAGCAAGGCTGAAGGTCGAGTTGCAGAGGGAAGATGAGGAGTTCGAGTGGCTAAGGCTGTCTTGTAAGGGCGGATCCAGTAGGGTCTTTAGTGATTTTCCTAACTAGTAGGTTTTGGTTTTAATTTTTTTTTTTCTTTGAACGCTGAATGGGTTGTAGGTATTTTTATTGACTGGATAAGATTGTGTTTTCTAAGAGACATTGAAATAAAAGACTTTTCTTAATTAATGTGCTGAAACGAAAATCCTATGCACGCCATGTTGCGCTGCTTTGGAGGAATGCAAATACAATAAACAGGAGGCTTAGTGACGGCCTCCTTTGTGCTTCTGGTGAAGCACTGCTAAACTGAATCCATTCCCACAGCCAATGTGGCATGGAGCGAATCACTGTTAGGTAGGAGCTCCTTCGCCTTCTTGCGAAACCTTTCCATGTATGCAACTGCGCTCTCCTCCACCTCTTGTTTGAGGTTGGCCAGTTCCAAAAATTCTTCGAAGTCCGGAATAGTTTCCAGGACCTCAGATGGTATAACATAGGGCATCGGTTCACCCTTTCCTCTAATTTTGACACTGCATAGCTTACCACGTACAATTCCAGATTCCTGAAGAGCTTTGATGAAAATCCTAATAGCTGTGCCGACGTCTACTGCGGGCTTCTCGGGGTTTTCCTCTCTAGTGGGTTTTCCTGTGGCGAGTCCCCAGTGACTTGGGGAATGTGGGCTATCATTCAAAAGAGGGGTAGACGAAGTACCTTCCTGGTCGAGGGAGTCTCCATTGACTCCCATGAGTTCTGCAGATAACGTGGCTACTGCTTTCGTGGCGTCGCTCTGTTACGCAAACTGCTCCATAAACGCCAGAGGAAGCGTCTCTTGATTGTTGTAGATCCATGGGCGTCCCAACACCATGTCGCTCTCGACGACTCCCTTAACAATGTGAAACTCCGCTATGGTCGGGAACGTGGCGATTTCGATGGGAAGGTCGATCCACCCGTAGGTGCGTACCTCGACTCCATTAGGGCCTTTGATGACAGCAGGGGCATTGATAGCTCTGCTGCGAGGGATATTAGCGGCTCTAAGGGTCTTGACTGAGATGATGTTCACCGGGCATTCCGGGTCGACAAGTGTCTTCGGGAATTCAGCATGAGAGAGGCGAGCAGTTGTGAGGAGTCCTCAGCCTTGCCCTTCTGTTAGCTTCTCCTGCTTGGATGTTGTCTGCTCATCAGTTTCCTTGAAGGGTAGGCGTTTGCCCGACACGACCATGTTGAGTGCCGTGAACATGTCTTTCCACTGTGGTTTTGAGAGACAGAGAGTCTCGTATAACTGGTACATTATTTCCTCTACTTTCTTGTTTACCGGTTCTTCAGGGAAGGTGAATGCTCGAACTGGCAGAGGATCTTGGTATACACCTTCGTTTCCCAGGTGCAATTCCCCGGACTCCACCTTGGCTTGGAAGATTCACTTAAGGCTAAAGCAATCCCTGGTAGAGTGTGTGGCGACTCGGTGATAGCGACAATACCTTGGATTTGCCACCTCCTCGGCTGCAGGAGGTTGTCGTATCGGAGGGAGTTCGATTGCCCCGTCCTGGATCCAAGTGTCTAACAACTCTAGTACCTCCTCCATGGGGAACGGGTAGTCTGGTATCTCTGGTCTGGCTTTTTGCCTCCGCATCTCTGGTTGTTGCGGCCCTCCTTGGTTCACATTCTTATTCGGGGTCCCTGGAGCTGAACTAGTGCGTTTTGGGTGTTAATGCATAATTTCAGATGAACACGTGGCGCCATCTCCGGAGGTTACGAATGGAGGCAACGAGAACCGCGAAGGATAAAAGCATATCTCATAAAAGCAACATCTCATCACGAGACGATGAAATCCAAGGGAAGAGATCGAAGGATCATCAACCTAGGATATTAGGCCAAAGAAGACACGTTAAGGAGTAATCACACCGCATTTAATGTTGTTGACAACATGACAGAAGTTGTTTGTCGATTGGGGATTGGTCCAGCCATCTATGGAGAGCAGAAACCTCGACCAATGAGGAGCCAACAACGTATGATTACAGCAGGATCCTCCACATATTAGTACGACGGGCTGGGATTGGATGATAAAGGCGGTCACCGAAGATGGACGAACCAGCCAAGGAGCAGCAGCAGATTGAAGCAGCCAAGGGTAACAAAGAGCGAGGCCCTTGAGAAATACTATGGGATTTTTGATAAAGTGCCCTCGTTTTGAGATATACTAAGGAAAAGTGCCCTTACTTTTTGAGAATTTTCTAAAGTGCCTTTTTTTGACCGTTTTTTTGAAAAAACGGTAAACGGCAGTTTTTAGCCGTTATGTGTGAGGTGGCAGGTTAAAATAGACCACAATGCCCCTCACATTCAACCCACGAGTTCAGTCAACGAACTCACTAACTCAACATCGAGTTGACTCAGTTACTGAACTCAGCAGTCATTTCTGACTGGTTCTTACACCACCTGCACTTACAGACTAAATGAGCACAATCCATATAACAAAAGCAACCCAAATAATTCATAGATTTTCCAAACAAACATAGTTGTTCAAATAGAAAACTTGTTTGTTCAAAATGAAAATGAGAAAAAATGATGTTCAAAGTGGAAATGAAACTGAGAACAAAGAAGTTGAACATAACAGACTTGGCAGCACTAAGACAACCCCATCTACCACCTGAAACCACAAAACCTGGATCCCATCCACCACCACCTGAACTCCCAGAACCACCACCTGAACCCCACAACCTGAACCTGAACATGTTATCACAAGTGTTCACAAGAGCATAACTATAATAATTTAAATGAAGAGAAGTATTAAACTGTGCCTCTAAAGAAGAAAAAGATTACAGAAAACTAAGTCAAAAGAAATGATAAACTTCTGCATTTATATTTTGCTCCAAGGTTCAGTTCATAGTGTCAAATGGTAAATGCTAGCTTCACCAGCACAAGAATTTGGCATCTGTCAGCGAGAGGAAAGAAAGTACGAAATCACACAAAATTAAACTAAATTGAGCATCACTATGACGTCGACTAAAATGGGCTATAGGGTTCAAGCCTTCACACATACGGCCATTCATACCAATTTTCATATCTTTATAGTTTAGTTCCTACAGTTCTGAATTCAATCCACAGTACTACACCATTTCTAGAATCTAGTATGATAACTGGGACTAGAAATCTGTCTACAATTTACTTTGTGTACTGAATAAAAATGATATTTGAGATTCAAAACTATGAATGCTAGTCCGGTGTTGGGTATGAGTGGAGAAGAAACTCACCGTGGATAAAGAACTGCATGTTGCAGATTCCAAAGTCAGCACAAGAGATGCTAATAATTTGGCCAGCATCTCTGCACTCTCAAATCAACTAAATTAAAATGTCAAACAAAAGAACAACCATCACTGAGCTGAACAATTTCTAAAAGAGAAAAGAAAATAGATATTAACACAAGCACAGCCTCATCGGCAACTATTTTTTCCAAATCCTTCAAATAGAAACCAGATAGCGTCTCATACTGAACTTCATGGAATCTCTAATTGCTCAAATTCTATCAGAACAATAGCAAGAAGAAAAAACACACACTCAGATTGCATAAACTAGAAAGAAATTTTATGTTATTTCATTAATTTGTAGCCTAAACTATTATCCATAGTTCAAAGATACTATATATAAAAATCTCTACAACACAGAGTAATCGTTAACGGTGATAACAGATAAACAAATCAAAGATTCATTTTTACATAATATTTTTCCTATCGTAAAGAAAGGAAAGAATTAGCAAGTGAAACTGGATCAGAAATTGACTAGTACCTTAAAATCAGCAAACACCTCAATACACTATACACACCCATGAATTCTGAAATCAAACAGCAAACCCACAATTTTTTCTTCTCAAAACCCCATCTAACATCAACTGAAATTAGTAAAATGAAATTATCAGTCGAAACCATTCAACAACTCAAATTAAAGACAAACCAATTGTTCCTGATTTGATGAAAACCCATTACCCATTTTGCAAAAACAAAAATTAGGGTTTGAGATCACAAATTGTGTATAATCAGAAACCCTAGATTCAAAACTAATACCTAAAAATCATCTCTTCTTTCTCTGTTTAGCTAAAATCAACATCAAACAGAAACCCATTTTAAGTTAAAACTCAGATCTAAAAACCCAAAACGATTCGGGAGCAAATCAGACCAAGCCCAAATTTAAAATGGGTTATTGTTGCTGAACTGCAGAAGAAGAAAGAAGACGCTAAGATGAAGAAGTTCGTCGTTGCTGCTGCTGTTGTTGCTCAAACCCTAGCGAGAGAACTGATTTGCTCAAACCCTAGAGATTTTCTTCTTCTTCCATTGTCGTTGCTGCTGCAAATCATCTCTTTTCTCTCTGTTGTTTTCTCTCTCGAACTGAACCATTTTCCAAACTGATTTCCTCGATCTGTTTCTTTAGGTTTCTCTCTTCGCCTCTCTTTTCTCTCGATTTTTTTCTCTGGTTTTTGTTTTGTTTTTCTCTCTCTGACTCTCGATTTTGGTAGAGGTAATGAATTAGTTTAGGGTATAATGGTAAAACCCTAGGTCGTATTGACTAGTCAACTAACCTAGATGGAAAAACAAACAGAAAGGGCACTTTAGAAAATGCAAATCTTTCGGGGGCATTTTTCCTTGGTATATCTCAAAACGAGGGCACTTTATCAAAAATCTCAAATACTATAAATACCCCCTCTCATCAGCAGTTAAAGAGGTCGCAGAATTTGGGAAAGGATAACTAGGAGTGAGAATACTTGGATGAACATTCTCCAGATTCCATTTGGCCCCTATCCATTAACAAATCGAAGTGACTTATAGTGTAATCCAGAGAAAGCTTTATTGATTTGATATAATAAAAAATCGATTTTACCCCAGAGAACGTAGGCACGAGCTGCTGAACCTCGTTAAATTGTTGTGTTGATTATTGTTTCAGTTTTATTTGTTGTAATTAACTTTGTCGACGATTGTCTTCAAAGTAATATCTTGATGCCGTCTGCAGCCAACTTGGATCACAATAACCAACGATAATACGTTCAAACTCACGAACTAATCACCGGTTATTAACGAACAAAGGCCACTAACGACTTGGGCAATCGAACCTCTAACAATTTTTACTTGAAGTATGATATGAGAAAATTAGTATCAACAGTTTGGCGCTAGAAACAGGGACCAGTTCCTTGTAGATTTCAAAACAACCAGATTTTAACAAAAGTTGAGTTATTTCCTTTTCTTTATCACCTTTTATATTTGGTTTTAAAATCGGTTTGGAGGACCACCGAAATATTAATATTCCGTTCTGGTGAAAAATGATTTGAGAGTGAGAAACGAGCTTGGTTGTAAAGGCAACAAGCAGACGATATCCTCCAAACCCATCAAAAAGGATTTCTTATTGAAAAAATTACCAAAGTAATCTCTTAACTAATAGTTCAGACCGTAGTTAGGAAAAAGAGATATTACTACCCTTTAGAACTCCCCAGGAAAAATAGCTGGGTAAGGGAAGTTTGCATTCTCAAAAATCACTATACTTTCATCCCCTCTTTTTTGACATAACAACAGGAAAAGGAGTGGAAAAACTAATGGCTAACAAAGCAAGGCCATTGGTAACCGGAAGCAGACAGCAACCCGCGCTAACACGAAGTAGATTGCGGTCACTAAGGGATCAAGGAGATATCAACCTTGATCTAGAGGAGACAGACAATCGTCCACGTAGTACACACAGGAGTATGGCGGCAACATTTGGCGAACCAGCAAGGGCTAGGAGTCCTTTGTACGGAATGCCATTACCTGCAGAGGAAATGGTTGAAGAAGAAGATGCGGGGCCAGAACAAATCCATCGCATCCCTATCGAACAGACAGTGAACTCGGTGTCAGTTCATACCGCAACCACCTCAGAAGAATCGGGCAACGAAGTAGGACCAATCATCAACAACGAAGTCAACAACGGAGCTGAAGGAACGAACGAATCTCCACTAGCAGCGCGGCTGGAAGCTCTGCTCCAAGACCAGAAAGAACAGGACGAGGTTTTATACACCTTGGCACAAGAAAATCAGGCGTTGCGGAACAGAACCGAGGCAAGAGAACGACAATCGCGATCCCGAAGCTACCAACCCAGAGGAGATGATGAGGCCAATTCAGAAGCACCACGGAGTTATTCTTCGCTAAGGAACAGGATTCGGGCACCACCACCCGTATGCATACCAGGAGGGTACCAATGGAGGATCGACTTGCCTCAAAGGGAGATCCACAACATTCCAAGTCATTCTGTCTCACACAGAAGACCATGCCAAACTCAAAGCCACGGAACGCAGTCTCAGCAGCGAGGAGAGAGAATAACACCGCCACAGATGGGAGAAATGGCCACTCAATTGAAAGTCGTCATGGACCAGTTGGCGGATTACCAAATTTCGCCTGTTATGACGGAACTACCGACCCGACAGCACACCTGAAATACTATCTTCGGGTGTTGGCCTACTGGGATACCAATGACGTAGTGTTGTGCCAGTATTTCCCATCCAGCCTTACCGGCATAACACTGGTGTGGTTTGATAACTTGACACCGCATTCGATAGACTTCTTCGAAGAACTATCTGATATCTTTGTGGAGACTTACATGTACAACAAGGCTACTAAGGCGGGGCTAGATAGGCTATTTGCATTAGCCATCGGGCCACGAGAAACACTTCAAGCGTACACTGAGAGATGGCAAAAGGTGTCAGGCGATAGAAAAGGTTAACCCGGAGATTAGCATTAATTGCTACAAGTTCGGGTCGGATAGAACGTCTTCTATCTTCGTGGAATTACATGCTCACACACCGGCGACTGAAGGAGAACTTCGTGTCATTCAGGACAAGTCAGATTGGAGGACATTCAAAGGGATAACCCACGCGCACAAGATCGGAGTATCCCACAAAGAGCAAACTCGGTGGAAGTCGTACCAGAAACAGGAAAGCGCTCAGCGGAGAACGACGTCACCTCTGGATACGAAAAGAAACCCATGTATAAGGATGCAAATCCAGGAGACAGATGAAGGAAGGACTACGCGGATATGGTCTATTCCAACTTAACCTTGCCACTCTCGGAGATTCTGAAGAAAGAAGGAGGACGACAGGATTTCACATATCCATCCACCCGAGGTAAGCAAAGAGACGAAACCAAAAGCCACAAGGATTACTGTGAATACCATCAGACCCGAGGGCATGATACCGACGCATGCAAACACCTGAAAAACACGATCCAGAAGTATATCAATCAAGGAGACTTTGGATAATATGTCATGTTACCCGGGCAGGCGGCCCCGGCAACAAACATAACAGCGAAGGAAAAAACGGTACGGCTACCCGAAGGTTACAAGTCACCCAACATGATCACTTTCCAGCAGGAGAGTAATCCCTCGTTACCAGGAGGCATATGCAACAACTTAAGAACAAGAAGACGAACCACGGAGCACGAAGTATTCAAGTTAAACGGAAGGCTAACCGACGAATGAGAGGAATGGATGGCGACTCCGCTCACCTTTTCTACCAAGGACATTAACCAAGATGTCGAAATGCGTAACGATCCTCTGGTGGTTACTTTACCAATCCATGGATGGAACGTTTCTAAAATATTAATAGATTGAGGAAGTTCTCTTAACGTGCTTTTTTATGAACCTTATCTTCGAATGGGGTTGAAGAACGGGCAAATGGACGCATCTACGTGTACGATTTATGGATTCAACGGATCCACATCCAAACCAAAGGGAGAAATAGTTATGCAGGTAGACGTAGGACCGATGAAGACCATGGCAAGATTCAGCGTTGTCGATTCACCATCACCATATAACGCCATTATGGGGAGACTTTGGGTCCATCGTCTGAGAGGAACCGCTTCAACGTATTACCAGCACCTAAGATTTCCCACTCCCTATGGAGAAATGGAGATCAAAGAAGACCAGCAGGACGATGGTGGCGAAGCCCAATATCACAACGAAGTTCAAAAAGCACTTAAGAAGGATAAAGGTAAGCGAAAGGAAGAGGAAAAGGAAAAGTGGTACGAGGAATACAACGAGAAAATTAAGGCGGCATCACTACTCCCATCTGTAATGATGGCATCAACATCAACTGGGGACAAATAACAATTACAGAAGGTCACTCCCATAGGAGCCCCGAAGCAACTATTCTCGTATGTCGAGCCAACGAAGAAAATCAACATTGGAACTGAAGAACAACCACGAGAGGTAAGCATGGGAACGCTGTTGGAGGAATCTATGGAAGTGAAACTAAAGGAACTACTGAAGGAGTACTTGGATGTATTTGCGTGGACGATGAAGGATATGCCCGGGATAGATCCGTCGGTGGTATCCCATCACCTTCGGATAAATCCGGACACACCACCGTTCAAGCAGAAGATAAGGAAGGTAGCCCCCATATATCACGAAGCAGTGGAAAAGGAACTCCAAAAGCTGATGGACGCTGGATTCATCAGAGAAGTAATGTACCCAACCTGGGTATCAAACATGGTGATAGTACCGAAGAAGAATGGAGGCATAAGAATTTGCATCGACTTCAGCAATCTTAATAAAGCCTGCCCAAGGGACAGTTATCCCTTACCAAGCATTGACCAACTGGTCGATGCAACCTCAGGTCACGAGTTACTATCTTTTATGGATGGCTACTCGGGATATAATCAAATAGCCCTGGCCGAAGAAGATCAAGAACACACTGCCTTCTTTACTCCGAGAGGGTTATATTGTTATACAAGAATGCCCTTCGGACTGAGAAACGCATGAACCACATATCAGATACTGGTGGACAAAATATTCAAACAATGGATTGGAAAAAACTTGGAGGTATACGTTGACGATATGCTCGTCAAAAGTCTGAAGTCGAAAGATCATTTGGCGGATCTCAAAGAAATATCCGAAGCCATGTGGAGTTGCAAAATGAAGGTAAATCCGGAGAAATGTACCTTCGGGGTGACCTCCGGAAAATTCTTAAGGTACTTAGTCACCAAAAAGGGAATCGAGGTGGATCCGAAGAAAGTCAGAGCTGTGGTGGACATGCCATCACCGAAGAACCTGAAGGACGTTCAAAGATTGAGCGGAAGACTGGCGGCACTGGGAAGATTCATAGCCCGATCATCAGACAAATGCAAGGATTTATTCTCCACATTAAGGAAGGATTGCAGGTTCGCGTGGACGGAAGACTGCCAGCAGGCCTTCGAAAAAGTCAAAGAGCACCTAGCCACCCTTCCGATGCTACAAAAGCCAGACAAAGACGAAGTATTAACTCTATATTTGGCGGCCACCAGCAGCGCAATCAGTGCAGTCCTAGTCAGGACAAACAAGAAGGAGGAAATACCTATTTACTACATCAGCAAGACTTTGTACCCCGCAGAAAAAAACTACACAAAAATGGAGCAGATTATCCTGGCCCTCGTATTTGCAACCCAAAAACTGCGGACCTACATCAACGCACATAAAGTGAGAGTCCTCACGAATGCGCCAATCGGCCAGGTCCTCCAAAATTCAGAAAGGGTGGGACGCATAGCTAAATGGAATGCGCAGATAACGCAGTTCAAAATTATATTCGAACCTCGGACGACAGAAAAATCACAGGTGTTGGCAGATTTCTTGGCGGACCTACCTCTTAAAGACGAAGAAGAAATTGATGATATACCAGGAGCCGAAGAAGCCAAAGAAGAACCCGACGACTTGATGGAGCCAGTCAACTCCCGAAGATGGGAAGTATTTGTGGATGGGTCTTCCAACAAGGAAGGCGCAGGAATAGGAATCGTGATAACCACCCCTACAGGAGATAAGATCCTTCATGCATTCAGATTGGAATTTGAAGAGTACACAAACAACATTGTGGAATACGAAGCAGTGATCCACGCGTTGCGATTAATAATCGAGTTGGGCATCACGGACGTCAGAGTCACCAGCGACTCACAACTTGTCATTAGGCAGATCGAGCTTAAATACCAAACATTGGATTTATGCCTCGCTGCCTACTTGAAGTTGGCACAAGAACTTACGGCGAAGATTGAAAAGGTAACATACAGGCACGTAACCAGGAAGGATAATAGACATGCGGACGCGTTGGCATATATATCATCTATGCTACGGAATTCCAAGGTTACGTCCATCAAGGTGGGAAGAGTGTACGAAGCATCGGTGAATACGGAAGCTGCGGGAGAAGAATTTATGGACGTGGAAGGAGTATCCAGACCACCAAACACAGAAGGCAACGAAGTAGAAGACGATTGGAGAATACCACTTCACCAATACTTAAGCACAGAAGTATTCCCCGAAGATCCTAAGTACGCAAAGAAGATCATCTCAAGAGTGGCAACGTATCACCTTCGAGAAGGAATCCTCTATAAGTCTACGTTCCTGGGGCCATTACTCAGATGCATCACAAAGGAGGAGGGGATGCACATCTTAAAAGACATACATTATGGAGACGCGGGAAATCACAGCGGTATGAGATCCCTGGCGCAGAAGGCTCGGCTACAAGGATACTATTGGCCAAGCATGAACAGAGACGCACTAGAAATGACAAGACGATGTTTTGCATGTCAGCAATTTGCAAGAAAATTCAAAGCACCAGCAACGGAGTTAAATGCCGTACTAAGTCCCTGGCCATTCGCAAAATGGGGAGTGGACATAGTAGGCCCACTGGTAGCAGGGTCGGGCAATCGAAGATTTCTGATAGTCGCCACTGACTATTTCACCAAGTGGGTAGAGGCTGCACCTCTTGCCCACATAAGAGATCGAGATGTATTCATGTTTCTTTTTGAACACATCATTTGCAGGTTTGGAATTTCGGCGGCTATAGTATCTGACAACGGAGCGCAACTTAGAGGGAAGAACATCGACATGTTGTTCGATACTTATAAGATACAGAAGATCAAATCAACACCCACGTACCCACAAAGCAACGGTCAAGCAGAATCCACAAACAAAACCATAGCCCTAATCCTAAAGAAGAAGCTCGACAACTACAAAAGGAAATGGTGTGAACAGTTGCACAACGTGCTATGGGCATACCGAACAACTCGAAAAGAAGCAACAAGAGAAACACCTTTCATGCTGACTTACGGAACCGAAGCTGTGATCCCCACTGAGGTTATTATCCCAACAACCAAGACCGAAGCATGGGAGAAAAATCTAACCACGGACCTGATCTACAAAAAGTTAGAAGATCTAGAAGGACGAAGGGAGACTGTACTTCAAAGAATGGAAAACTATCAACGGAGGATAGCCAAGGAGTACAACAAAAAGGTAATTCTTCGAAACTTTACGGTGGGAGAATTTGTAATGAGGCAGATACCACCATACCAAAAGAAGACTGAATGGGGAAAACTAGCCTCGACCCGTATGGGAAGGACCATATGTCATTGAAGATATTGCAGGGAAGGGATCCTATTACCTCAGAAACATACACTTTGCAACACCCATGGAACGCCCGGTACATTAAGAAGTACTACCCATAGGGCAAAGGAGGAGCAGGAGTTACTAGTCCGAAGTTCTACCACTCATCTTGTGTTACTTTCCACGAAGGGCGCTACGACGCAGTACATTAATAAAATGTTTTTTTTTCTCCAAAGGTGACAGAATTTTAAAAGTAACAGCGATGTAAGTGCAATAATAAGTTTGCCAGCAGCCTAAGCGCAATAATATGTTTGCCATGACAGGGTTATACCTGCTGATCACAGGTCATCTCTAGGATCCTCATTAATATGTATGAGGCGATGTGTAAGAATCCCAATGATAGAGATAGCTCGAACGTTGCCCCTAGCGGGAGAATCCTTCTCCCGGGTTAATGTCCTAAATCATCCCCTGGCCAAGGATGGTTGAAAGATAATGCTTAACCCAAGAAGGTTGAAATGCCTAAAAA
>JAJJMA010238258.1:300-12922 GCA_023529015.1 Papaver nudicaule
TTGTTGTGTTTGGAGTTTACTTGAGGACAAGCAAAGACTAAGTGTATGAATAAGGTACTCTTGAATAGGTGTTTTAAGCACCTAACAAGCAGGTAAAAGGTGGAGTGGGCGATAGTTTCGAAAAGCCTTTAAAGCTACGTGTGTCAGTTGAGAAACTAAATGCTGGCCACATGTTGAGGAAGATGAAGCACTAGAAGTTTTCTTCTTCGAACCTCTCCGATCTTCGAACAAGAAAATAGGCAAACTGTAGAGGGTAAAACACCATCGGGACACGTGTCAAGATCAGGAGGACTTCAGTTTGATTACTCAACTCAATTAGTAGTGCTTTTAGAGTCCACTTCTTCCCCATACTACAAGTGAAAGGGAAAATGTAAAGACTACCATTAAATTGGCCCAAGCAAGACTTACTATATCCATGTGAATTATGTCCCCTATCTCTATGAATATGAAGGAATTTGTCCCATCGTGTAGTACGATGGATTCTCGTGGAACTCCCAAGGGGTAGGCCAGGGTTCAAACCCTGGTAGTATCAAAAAAAAATGAAGGAATTTGTCCATTATTGATCACTAATAATAGTGGAATCTATAGTGCAGAGTCAAAAAGGGATTATGACCAAATGGTATTGATCAAAGATCCCCCCATAACAAGTTCCTATATGATTTTTGGTAGAATAGGGAAGTATTAAACACAAGCAAGATACATGGGGGCTTTCTTTGTATTATCAAGGAAATCTTCTTTAATGAAATGTAGGAATAGTAAGGCCTACTGTTTAGTTTGCCAGTGAGACGTCGTAGTCGAATATTTGGGAAGGTGTGCTCTGAGTGGAAGGCGGCAAAGAAGACATCGAAGGGTAAAAGCTCAGCAGAGAAGACTCGTACGGGTAGTTCGAAGGCAAGGATGCGAGGTGCCAAAGCTATCTTCGGGAAAGCATACCGAAGGCACCGACCTACTTGAAAATCTCTGACATTACCACGATTGAGTAGCTTGTCTTATTAGCTGTAATCCACTTCCGGCTCGGCCTATATAAGGCGAGCTCGAGATCCATCGTAGGGGTTGGATTTTTGGTGTAACCTTAAGTCGTGAGAGTGAGATTAGGTTAGCTTCTCCTCAAACCTCTAAGCATCATATCCATGTACTAATAATTAGAATGAAATGCAATTTATAGTTATGCCCATATTATCACTGTTACTTATAATGATTAGCTTCGATATTGTTTTTACTCTCTTCGTATCAATGCATGCTCCGTATATTGCTTCCAAGACCATAGTTAGACTAATAGATCTAATGGCTGTCGAGTATGAAGTGCTTATGCAGATTTTATACTCACACAGAGCATGTCTCTTCATATTGGATTTTCCTTATATAAATACTAAAGTTACGACTATGTTTCGAAATGATAAATAAGTAGATGGAAAGATTCCAAGAGAAATTCACACTAACCTTTGATAATGAAGTCTTCATGATATCTTTGTGTATCCTTCAATCTTCAGTCTTCAGGGTTATTATCGGTGATACTTGTAACTCAACTACCTAATCTAATTCCAGTATCTGAACGATTTGAATAGACAAAATCATGGATTGTCTTTTGACATCTAAATTTGACATACCAACGTTAGTGGGTTCAATCGATCTATGCTCTAACAAACTTTGCACCTGCAAAAGACTCAAATTTAGTGCGAAGCAGCTCCTTAGCCGAACTGGCACTGAAATCGCATTTTTGTCCCACGTCCATACCTTGTAGTCCCTATTTCCCACAATACTAGGAACCGAAGTCAAATCCACCCTAGCATTGACCATACTATTTTGAATATTAACTGGGATTTCCCAATTGTTATTCACAATTAAATCTCTTATATTGTACTAAGATACAAACTCCTCTCCAAAGACGAGATCCCCATGATCACATTTAAACCCACATCATTGAACTAGTGATCGAAAAGAGGAGAAGTGTCCCTTCCATCCCCTATAATAGCCTAAGTATTATTATCAACCTTTGAATGAAAATACCCGAAATAATAGTGGAATTCAGTTTTTAATCAATACGACCACCATTTACTTTAATATATTTCCAAACTTTGTTTGAGCGTCTAATATTCCAATAAATCTTCATGAGCATAACCCTATTAATAAAATCAACCGTCTCAATCCCAAACCACACTCATTGTAAGGGCTACAAATTCTATCAAAAGACACGACCAAATATTTCCTTACTTCGGCCTATCTGGACCAAAAAAAATTTCTAATCGCGCTTTCGCATTGGGAGATAATTTTTCCCTACTAGTTATAAACTGCCATACTATGAATAGAATTGCTAGCAATCACATGATTAACGAGAATAATTTTTACCTTGAAAGGATAAGAGCTTAACTTTCCATCCTGCTAGTTGTTTCAAATCCTCTCATCTACGGGTCTTACATGCGCATATTTAACCCTCTCTGACATTAACTGAACACCCAGATTCCTATCTGGGAAATTAACCCTGCACATGCCAAGGACAGTAGCAATTCGTCTACCTCTTGCTCTTGAACCACCACCATAGTAAAGTTTGATATTTCGTCGACTAACAATCTGTCCACTAGAACTTTGATAAGTCCCTTTGTCGAAGCCCCGTAGTAATACCAAAGAAACCCTCATGATTACCATTAAGCAAAATATAAATTCTATCCAATTAAAAGATGCTGAGAATACAACTACTCAAAAGTTCATAAAAGCTATAACCACGAAAGACCTCATGTACAAAGTTCATAAAAGCTATAACCACGAAAGACCTCAAGTACAAATTGTCAACTAACAGTGCCAAAAGCTTGTGTAATATCAAGTTGTGGGTTCGACATAAATTCACTCATTGGATAAGTTTTCTGGTGGATATCTTCCAAGTTCCATGCCACTACCACATATGCACTCGAAATAAATGATGGAAGAACAAGCGTACCTGTGAAGGTTCCAATGCGTCAAGACTTAACACTCCATCATAAATCCGCACATACTCATAAATACTTAAATTGAGCGTCAACAGATTCAACGTCCAACCTAAGGAACTTGGCGCTTTAGAAAAACTAATGTTGAGTCGTTGACACCATTAGACCCACAAGTCTTCTACGATTTGTATAGCTTGGCAGACGGTTTGGGAAACTATACTTGAAACCATTAGACTTACAAGCCTCAGTGATTTTTATAACTTGGATTCCACAATATAACTCTCTTAAAATTAAAGATTACGGACACAAAACTCGTTTTTTTTTCTTTTTTTTTTTTCCTTTTCTCCAGCAATTGTTCGTCTTTCATAAGTCCAAAAATTTCACAAAACACAACTTAAGGCCCAACACCTGCTAGGGCTGAGTCACAACTCACAAGCCTACATTCAAATTGGGAGTAGCTCGCAACTTGGTGGCCCATAAAATAATTCGTGGAGGAGGATAAATTGTGTTTGGCTCTTCTATTGGTGAAGGAGCGAAGCAGAACAATCTATACTTACAAAACAGGAGTGTTTTCTGAGTCACGGGACGGCCAGGATACATTCCAGTTTGTGTTAGTGGTGGCCAGGATCTAATCTCCCTTTCCAGTGGTGTATTCTAGGATTTAATCCAACCGTGACCCGTCTCTCGAGTTCACGTTTTTCTCTTGCCTCTGTTCTTCTTTAATGATGGCAAATTTTGCCTTCTCATATTCACAAAATGTGAAAACGCTCATGTGAGCTTTAAATGTCAGCTCTATATAATATGTTCTCCACTTCCAAGGAAACCATTGTCAGATATCTCATGCCCTAGCTCGCTACCGCCAAGGTTATTGCTGCTGAACAGCCATGGATTTGATGCGTTAAGCAAGGATTGAAGGGGTTATCGAATTCAAGAAGGCAATGAAGGAAGTGCTCAAATTTGTGGTGATTTTGGTGATGTTTGTGTCCATAAAAATTAATTGAAGAACTGATTTCAAGGTATTAGGAGATCATTTTGGTAACCAAAACCACCACAGACTCTTTTCGATTTCGAATACAGCAAACCCATTCTTCCTTGAAGACAGTGTGTTCTGCCATGGTTATGTGGTCGGATGAGAAAAGTTAGGATCTGAATTTGGAAACGCGGTCGTGTAAAAATCAAAACAATCAACCCTCTTCTCGGAAAAAGGTGATTAAGTTCTTAATCGTTCTTCATACACATTCCGATCTCTGCTCAGACCTATAATAAACCTTAAATTTCTTCTCAGATTTTTTAGTTTCTAGGGTTTTTCGATTAGTTTGTTTAGTTATTGGTTGATTTAGTCATTAATAGTTCTACCCCGGCTTTTTGATTTGATTTTAGTCGAATAAATTGATATATATTGAAACAGATAAGCACAAACTGGGCAAATGTTTGTCAATTTGAGTTTTTAATTTACTATAATTTTGAGTTCTTGAACTGATTCAATAAGCTTCTCTTGCAGATAAGAAGAATGAACCAGTCCAGATTTCGCTGTAATTGGGTGAATAATTTTATTCTGTTGATCAAATAAAATCTGTATAGCTATCTTCCCGGGTAACTCCCTGCTCCTATTATGATGTGTCTGTTGTTTGTGGTGTTGATTATGATTTCTTCATTGGTCAATTTCATGTTCATTGGAATATTTGGTTGATTCATAGTCAGAAACTGAGAAAGAACCAACCGTTTGTTACTCAACTTCTGATTTTTTACATAAAATAAATACCATGTGTTTGGGTTGTCATGAGAAACATAGTATCCTGTGCTGTGAAATTTTTCGTACTCCATGCACATAAAGTGGGCATTTGGTCAGTGTAGTTTTTCGGTTTTTCCACTTTTTGGCAAGCTTTTCTAGATCTGGGTCGAACCGCCGAAGTCATGTAACATAAATTCAAATGATGAGATCTTAATTTTGAAGCATGGCCATCCACTCATAATAGTACTCCATAAACACAAATATTATCTGTTCATATTTGAAATTTTACAGAAATTATTTTGGTTGTAGGTTCGAGGGTTATTCAAGTTGCTTTTGGTTTGATAGAATTGTCAGTCATTGTGTTTTGGCATGTTGCAGATCTTTTGGAGACTTGAAAGGCATAAACAGAATCGGAGATAAATAGGCTGACTTCCCTTAGGTACAGATTCATTGCTTTGCTTATTTTGGACATTATAAGGTTCCACTATATATATGTTTTTGTCTTAATCTACCATGAATTAGAGGAGGTTGAAACATCTATTAGACATTTTGGAAATTTGAAAATATGAGTACCACAATCTAAGTTCAATATCCACTATGTTGTGTTGCAGTTACATTAATATATGCTATCACAATTTAAATTCAATTAAAAGTTCATAGCTTATAGATTTTTACTCTGTTGAAGAGGGGTACGTTTGAATATATAACATTGGTTAATCCTAAGGATTTGTGAATGTAATCCAAGTGCCTCTATGAACTATTAAACCACGAGATGAGGAGATAAAGGAGAAGGCAGGAAAGATCAGACATTCAGAATACATTTTTTTTAAAATTAATATCAATGTAACCTTTGTGATTCAATCAGAAATTTTAAGGTGAAATACATGTACATGGTGATTAAGGGTTATCCCTGTTTGGCATTTTAGATTATTTGTTCTTCTCTATGTTTTGTACTAATTTGCTTTCTTCTTTTTTCTGACGAATAGACAAAAGTGAGGCTGTCATTGGGAAGAATCAACAAGATACATTGGAAATAGAAAGAAAACGGATAGCAGCTTGAATTGCAGTAGAAAATATGCGACAAGAGCAACAAATAGGTAAAGGAATCATACAAAGACTTCATTTATTTGTTACTGGCTTTATGGTTTGAGTATGAATCATTCCAATTTTTATACATCTGTTTCAGCAATATATATAGTTTGTAACTAGAAGGTATTGTGGTGGTCAGTGACAACAACCAAGAAGAGTATACCCAGTCCAGAAAAATTCTGACATTGCCTTGATATAATGAGGGCTTCCCGTGCCATCTCTTTCAAGACTCTTTAGTACCATTTGGTACTTTCTGCCAGAGGCCATCTCATCAAAGATGAAATCAGCCATAATATGATATTCCCTCTCACAGGAAACTTGAGGTCGGCCCCTCTCATCAAAGATGAAATCCGCCATAATATGATATTCCCTCTCACAGGAAACTTGAGGTAGGCCCTCTCCTATGTACATCCCTTGATCTGCAGTCGAAATTTACCAAGGGAAGATCGAGTGGCATGTATGAGAGCACTACAGGCAGCGAATTTACCCCCATTCCACGTAAGTGCCTTTCCTTGGCAGTTGCATATACTGAGAACCTGATACATAAGGTATTGGTTCATTTATGAACTAAGAGTTCCTTGCATTTCTAGGTTTCTTAATTCCTTGCATTTCTATTTTTTTTTTATATATATGATGGGTGAAATATTGGTTTTGACACTGCTGAGTGTGACAAAAATGATGAGGGCGAAAACAACTTTGACAATGAAGATGATAGTTGAGCGCTCAATGTTGTGACTACTGGATGTTTATTTCCACACCTCAAATCAGTTTGCTTTAAGCAATCTGTTGGTAACCCAAGGGAGATAAGGTGGATGAAACTGATGACGATTCATTACTATGATTCTGATTTACGTTTAGTAAATGCGAAAAGGTAAGAACAACTTATGGTAGAGATACCAAGTAACTCTATAGCTCGCAGAAAATCAAAGATTACAGTAGAAGACAAAGGTGGTAAAATTTTTGATGAGAAATAACTTGCAAACAATTGAATTCAATTGGAAATCAAAGATTACAGCAGCAGAAAATCCCACTATAATATTAGATCGGGCCGAGATTTTTGAAGTAAGTAGAGCAGAGATGAACAAATGAAGGTGGTGGTGGCAGAATGTGACTGTGTGTATGGAAAAGAGTAGACGTGTTGCGGCAGGAAGAGACTAGAAATTTAGGTTGTTGGGTTGCCAAGGAGATGTGTTTTGCAAGTTAAAAGTACCATACTGCCTATGAAGATTACAACTGGAGGCATTATAGGCAACATCATAATTTTGCATCCTATAGACTATTAACCCTCTTTTATTTGTTATTTACCGAATTGCTACATTATGCATACAAAGACTGCGTAGGGCTAGGCAACGGTTACCGTATAAATAGCTTGGGATAAGAGTAACTCATTTAGTGGAGTCATTTCAGTTCTTCACATTGTCTATAATTGTGGTATACAACTCATTTACACATTTTTGCTTGAGCAACTCTACCACAATCAAGATTGCTTCATATCGACTGAACACAGTAATGAAATCTTTTAGGCCTACACATCAAATTCGCTGAAAATGTCTTCGTTGTGTTCCACGTTCTGTGTGAATTACTAACAATGCTATGTTAAACTCCACAGGTCCAAACCCGTAGCACTTGGGTCATCAAGTAACAAATGACACATCTGTCACTACACTTAACATCAGTGTTGGTAAGGATGTTACTTTAACGATATACTCCAACACCGAACATAACTTTGGTTCCATAGTTAGTTGTTCAAATATTCCTAGGAGAATACAACGTGCTAATTTGAATGACTTATGTAGTATACTTGATTTTCTGTTTAACGTTCTTTGAACAATGAATTTGTCATGTTCGTTTCGAAAGGCATTTGCATAGGAGTCGATTTTCAGCTATGTACAGCCCAATACCAGGCCCAATAAATACAATTGATTGGTGACTTTTTTTTTTTCTTTCTTTTTGCTTAAAAATAACTTTTTATTGATGCAAAAAGATTACAAAAATCAGAATACAAAACCCCCAAAACAGGAGAACCCAACTGAAAATAGAAAGAAGACTAACTGAACCTATAATAAGCCTTATCATGCATTTCAATGCTCTTCAGTAAAGTTGGCTTATTTACATATCTTTTCACTGTCCCTCTGGGAAGAGAAACAACATATTTAGCCTATTCATTGGTTACTCAAAACTACGACTGTTCAATAGTATTGTTTTTCATGTCGTTTATGTACCAATTTGACCGATCCTGCCCCTGTCACTGCCACGACATTTGACATTTGCACATTTAGATGCTACTACTGTGTTATCAAAGAGGACTTGCTTCAAAAGGTATCTATCCGCCAGCCGTGGAGCCGCAAATCATTTTACCGCCATTTTCCGCCCTTGAAACTGATTTTTTAACTGTACTTCTATTTCACTATTTTATTTGAGGTAATGTCGTAATGGACATCACTTTCGGTCTGACTCTATGATGTACAGTGTGATGATACATGATGAGACGCATGAAACAATACCATAAACTAAAAAATTGGTAAGTTTTGTAGGGCCGGGCAAACGGTTTCACCCATGAACCCAGAAAAAATCCATCACTACCAGAAAAAATCCCTCGCTAAATATTACTCCCTCGGCTAAGAAATCCGATAGTACGAAGTGATTACCCGCATCTTTCATTGTTAGTACTTTCTCTGGGGATATCGAATATCGGAAATTTGATATAATAATAATTTCACAATACGATGTGTAAAAGACTAAGCACTGTTTTGAGCCGTCAATATCACTACCACGAAAAATACTGATCCACACTCTTTACGTGATTACGCAGGTAACAAGAAAAACAAATGTACCAAACACAGTCTAAAACATTTAAATGACAAGGATTGAGGAATTGAAAAAAATGTACCGAATCGTTCCACTGTGAAATAGCCCGTGCCGTAACGGCACGGGTCACTCCCTAGTGATGAACATAACAGGATCTTCTTCAAAGATGATGTTGTTAACGGCGACTAGGGGTTTCATTAATGATTCTCCTTCTTTCTCCACCATTTCATTAACCCACTTTCGTACTCTAACATGTGCTTCTTCTTCTTCATCATCAGTTTATTATACTGATCGTTTAGTATCAAACCCACCTGATTTGATTGGATGGGTTAGAAAAGAAGGAGGGTTTGTTCATAAAGGGTTGAAATTAGTTGATGAGGAATCTAATGGTGTTGGGCTAGTTTCTTCCGAAGATATACCTAAAGGGTCTGACTTGATTTCACTTCCTAGTCATTTACCATTAAAGTTCCAATCTTTGGAGTCTGGTGATGGAGGAGATGGTCTTGAATCTGTTTTGATTCAATTAGCTCGTCAAGTTCCTGGTAACTCTCTCTATCTATCTCTCAATTAGTATTGTTGCATTGTACCCAGTTTGAGTTTTGAGTGTAAAAATTACAACTTTGGTCATGAGCATTGGAGATTGTGGTAGTGGTTTGGTTGTCTTTTGGTTCAGTATTAGGGGAATTATTGGAGACTTTGTAGTTTAATTGAAAAAAAATTGTGGGTTTTGTTTCTTATCTTCGAAATCATGTCTCAGCTAATTGCATTGTAATATGAATGGAAAGAAGGTTATGAAGTCTAACATGTGGCTTTTCGGAGGCGAAAAAAGTGCCTAGTTTTCGGAAGGTGTAATGGACATTTAGACAACACTGAATCGTTCAACATCTGTACAATGTACAATTGGTAGTGCGAGTATCATGTTTTAATATAAATAGAATAGGATGATATGCTGAGAGGTGTGTTTACTGTCTTCATCGTTTATATGACTTCTGTTTTTTAGTATACACATATACTACTTTCAGACTCGTATCATATTCAGTTCATTCAAACTGAACCATGTTTAAGTTGTCTTGTGTTAGTTATTGTCAAGTGAAATTGTGAAACCACACACTAGGAAGAATTGACCCATAAGGTACGATAAGCGCCTTATAAGCATGATTAACTACCAGGAGATAGGCAGCAACTATGTTACATCTAGGTCATATGGTAACTGTTATAGTCTTCATTGAAAACCTCAACCCCTAGATCATCCATATGTAGGAATGTTATTTTCTAGTTTTTAGTAAGGTTTTATAACCTCTATTTTTTGGATATTGGGCTAGACAGAGGAACTATGGGCTATGAAACTGGGTTTGAAGCTTCTCCAAGAAAGAGCTACGGTTGGTTCGTTCTGGTGGCCATACATCAGTAATCTGCCTCAAACATACACTGTGCCCATTTTCTTTCCAGGAGATGACATAAAAAACTTGCAGTATGCTCCTCTTCTTCATCAGGTATGACAATGAATTCATTTCATTTGAATCTTTCGTCCAGTTACAAGAAAAAAAAATCATCATAAAATAGACAGTAATTCCAGTTGAGTGAATTCTATTTAATATGAGCTTATAAATGATGGAATAATCCTCATTGTGATCTTGCTAGGTCAATAAGAGATGCAGATTTCTTCTTGATTTTGGAAAGGACATAAAACATGCACTCGACAATGCGAAGCCAGAAGATCATCCTTTTGGCGGACAAGGTATAGATGCTTCTGCTCTTGGCTGGGCCATGTCAGCAGTCTCGTCGCGTGCCTTTCGTTTGCATGGTGCAAAGTTGCCAGGCGGTGCTCATAGTTTGATACCTATGATGCTCCCACTCATCGATATGTGCAACCACAGTTTCCATCCAAATGCTAAAATATTTCAGGAGGAAGAATCGAAAAAATCCAATATGTTAGTTATGGTAGGTCTTCTTCTACGGGGTTTTAGTATTGTTATATGATTGTGTGTGCACCCAGTTTTTTGCACTTCTTACGCTGACTTAAGCTGGTATGTTTGATGCAACACCAGGTTAAAGCCGAAACCGATATCAGACAAAATGATCCAGTGGTGCTTAATTACGGGGGTTTGAGTAATGATTTTTTCCTCTTAGATTACGGATTTGTAGTTCCCTCAAATCCGTACGACACTATTGAACTAAAGTACGACGGGGCCTTTCTGGATGCCGCGAGCATGGCTGTTGGGATCACATCCCCAAACTTCTCTTCACCTAAGCCTTGGCAGAAACAGATTCTATCGCAGCTAAATTTACACAGAGAAACTCCTGATCTAAAGGTTTGTCTTCTCCCTCCACTGGATATTCGTAAACTGAAAGATTTTGTCAGTAAAAATGTTAATGTAAGCTGACACTGAGAAAAGAGAGTTCCTACAGCTTAACCTATTGAGCTGGAGAGATCTTTTTCACCCATAATGGCACTCCTTTAGTTACTGAACAATGACACTTTGTTTAAATTTTCCTGTCGGGACACGTATAGACGACGCTGGTACTTGCACTGACACACGCGGATACTGCATTAGCATTGCTAGCCGTTAAACTTAAATAGTTGCTCCCTGTTTGCTATTTTTTTTGTAGCAGTATTCATGACACTTGAACCTTTATTTGAGTTTGTGCTAATTAGATTAGTGGAAAGGATGATGATCTAAACTTTCTTTTCCTTTGAGATATTTCTGAAAGTTGTTGTTAGTCAGAATTCTTAATCATTTGTTATTTCTTGACCAGGTAAGCTTAGGAGGTCCGGAATTGGTAGAAGGTCGTTTGTTAGCTGCATTGAGAGTGCTTCTTGCAACAGACATTGAAACAGTTGAAAAGCACGATTTAAATTCTCTAAAATCGTTATCTGTTGAAGCTCCTCTAGGGATATCAAATGAAGTGGCTACACTGCGCACAGTTATTGCTTTGTGCCTAATTGTCTTGGATCACTTCCCAACTAAAATAATGGAGGATGAAGCATTACTAAAAAACTCAGCTTCTCCTTCAACAAGTTTGTCCCTCCAGTTACGGATCCAAAAGAAATCTGTGATCATTGATGTAATGAGAAATCTCACTCGACGAGTGAAAAATCTGTCTTCAACAACAAACCAAGGTTAACGCAGTAGGTAAAAAAGGAGTTAGATGATATTCCACAACACTGCATGTAATCTGCCTTGTTCTTTTTTTGGTTATTTCCTTCTTCTTAGAATACACTTCAGTTTTCAACTTTCAAGGGTTTGAAAATTTTCAGCTGAATAATCTCATGGTATCCGTAGTTTTTGATTTCTGCTGCGGCAACTTTTCATATTCTGACTCAGCTTTAGTCTAGCTACTTTTCTATCTTTTACTTTTGTTATGGCCACTCTAATATACATGAAATTCAGCACTTGTTCTAGAATGCAACAAGCAAAGACTTGCAAGGGGTTGCAAATTGCAAGTGAAGTCATCACATGGAAACAGGTTCAAGACAAACTCTTGTTTAGGCAGTTCTAACTAATGAGATGATCACAGCCGCCAACATGAACAAACTGGGGGTGGGCTTTTAGTATGGCCATGTTTTTCCTCTGCACGCCAATTCAAGCTTCAACGACCAGCAACCATTTTTGGGAGGAATCAATTGAATCTAGTCCTGCTTGAAGGCCATGAATGATCCACTATTTTGTCTTGTATTTGGTACACTTCCACTGTTCCACATCTACAAGTCATAAAAATCCAAAAAAAAAAAATCCAAAATCTAATCGAATAAAAGACCTCGTAAAACACTCCTGGCAAGAAATTACCCACACTCTAAACTCATCTTTGTTTATTTGATAAAGTCGTTATAGAAATACCGTCATCATACACACACTCGTGCACGCTCTCATCATATACAAATATACCGTCATCTGTGAGCCAGCATTTCGTGTTAAATTGACATTTTCGTAGGACTGGTTAAGTAGTTCACATCTGGCCTCCTTACCACGTGTGCTAACAATTTCATTCTTCCAAAATGAAATTGGAAAGTGTACAGAAAACCGGACTCCTTGGGCCTGGACCCTTCACCCTTGTGACGAATGTGATTTTTTCT
>JAJJMA010238262.1:0-12116 GCA_023529015.1 Papaver nudicaule
TATTTGTGGGAACAAACACTGGTCATGACACAAGGCCACGTTAGACAAGAATACGATCTCAATCGCTATTATCACTACTAAAGTAGTCGACTATATTTCGAAAGAATAGAGAAAGTAGAATAGAAGAATTTCCATAAAGTCATAACTCCTACTAACCTTTTGTCGATGAAGAATAATTGATGTCTTCTTTGTCTTCACAGTCTTCGTCTTCAAGGTCTCTACTACTTTGTCTATATCCCAATTCCGAAATCTAAACTCTATTAGGCTAAATCAAGAATTGAGTTTTGACACCTAAAACTGACAACTAGCTTGACATACCAACGCTAGTGGGTTTGACCGGACAATGTCCTAACAAAAGTAACATACAGGCACGTAACAAGGAAGGATAATAGACATGTGGACGCGTTGGCATATATATTATCTATGCTACGGAACCCCAAGGTTACGTCCATCAAGGTGGGAAGAGTATATGAACCATCGGTGAATACTGAAGCTGCGGAAGAAGAAGTTATGGATGTGGAAGGAATATCCAGCCCACCAAACACATAAGGCAACGAAGTAGAAGACGATTGGAGAATGTCACTTCACCAATATCTAAGCAACGAAGTATTGCCTGACGATCCTAAGTACGCAAAGAAGATCATCTCAAGGGCGGCAAGGAATCACCTTCGAGAAAGAATCCTCTACAAATCTACGTTCTTAGGGCCATTACTCAGATGCATCACGAAGGAGGAGGGGATGCACATCTTAAAAGACATACATTATGGAGACGCGGGAAACCATAATGGCATGAGATCCATGGCGCATAAAGCTCGGCTACAAGGATACTATTGGCCAAGCATGAACAGAGACGCACTGGAAGTGGCAAGACGATGTTTTGCCTGTCAGCAGTTCACAAGGAAATTCAAAGCACCAACAACGGAGTTAAATGCTGTACTAAGTCCCTGGCCATTCGCAAAATGGGGAGTGGACATAGTAGGCCCACTGGTAGCAGGGTCAGACAATCGAAGATTTCTGATAGTCGCCACTGACTATTTCACCAAGTGGGTAGAGGTTGCACCTCTTGCCCACATAAGAGATCGAGATGTATTCAAGTTCCTTTTTGAGCACATCATTTGCAGGTTTGGAATTCCGGCGGCTATAATATCTGACAACGGAGTGCAACTTAGCGGGAAGAACATCGACATGTTGTTCGATACTTATAAGGTCCAGAAGATCAAATCAACACCAACGTACCCACAAAGAAACGGTCAGGCAGAATCCACAAACAAAACCATAGCCCTGATCCTAAAGAAGAAGATCGACAACTACAAAAGGAAATGGTGTGAACAGTTGCACAACATGCTATGGGCATACCGAACAACTCGAAAAGAAGCTACAGGAGAAACACCTTTCATGCTGACTTACGGAACCGAAGCTGTGATCCCCACTGAGGTTATCATCCCAACAACCAAGACCGAAGCATGGGAGAAAAATCTAACCACAGACCTGATCTACGAAAAGTTAGACGATCTAGAAGAACGAAGGGAGACTGTACTTCAAAGAATGGAAAACTATCAACGGAGGATAGCCAAGGAGTACAACAAAAAGGTAATTCTTCGAAACTTTACGGTGGGAGAATTTGTAAGAGGCAGATACCACCATACCAAAAGAAGACTGAATGGGGCAAACTAGCCCCCGTATGGGAAGGACCATATGTCATTGAAGATATTGCAGGGAAGGGATCCTATTACCTCAGAAACATGCAGGGAGACACTTTGCAACACCCATGGAACGCCCGGTACATTAAGAAGTACTACCCATAGGGCAAAGGAGGAGCAGGAGTTACTGTGCTGAAGTTCCACCACTCATCTTGTGTTACTTTCCACGAAGGGCGCTACGACGCAGTACATTAATAAAATGTATTTTTTCTCCAAAGGTGATAGAGTTTTAAAAGTAACAACGATGTAAGTGCAATAATAAGTTTTCCAGCAGCCTAAGCACAATAATATGTTTGCCATGACAGGAGTATATCTGCTGATCACAGGTCATCTCTAGGATCCTCATTAATATGTATGAGGCGATGCGTAAGAATCCCAATAATAGAGTTAGCTCGAACGTCGCTCCTAGCGGGAGAATCCTTCTCCTGGGTTAATGTCCTAAATCATCCCCTGGCCAAGGATGGTTGAAAGATAATGCTTAACCCAAGAAGGTTGAAACGCCTGAAAAAGTAGACACTAAGGTGAAGATCTCATGATCAACAAGGTTACCATTCGGATATATCCGATTACAATTATACACTAGGAGGAAGATCTCATGATTAGCATTCGGATATATCCGATTACAAAAGATTACAAGTAACGAAGCATAGGTACACGAAGGCAAGAAATGGCCAGGAATTCACCCAACAGGTCAAAATGCAGGTGTAAACAGGGAATTCCGAATAATTTCTTCCGTAAGAAAGGGCAACTATGGGACATCCATCCTCGGAAAAGCGATGCCAGGGAATTGGCACTCGGCTTCAGCAAAAGCTTCATTCACGGTAATCACAGCAAAACGGGCGTAGGTGAGACTCAGCCCTTCCGTTTGAGAAGCAACAACAGCGGCTACCTTAGCGTCAAAATCACGAAGCTGGGATTTCAAGAGGACAGCTTCGGCAACCGCAATTTCTTCACGAACCCTAGACTCCTCAGCAACGCGTCTATACTCTTTCGTCAACAGCTTAACAACATTAAGTTCAGACTTCAGTTCTGAAACCCGGTCATCAAAGATGGAAATTTGTGAACCCATAGGAGGATCAATATCTTTTAAGAAGAACGAAGACTAGTCTACGGGCTTTACGACAGCAAAGGACAAGGGAGAGGCATGAGTAGCAGATTTCACCACTGACTCAAGAAGACCAGACGAAGAAGGAATGCAAACTTCGGCGGAGCAAGACAAAAGCTCAGCCGTATTTTTCATGTTAACTTGTGTTTCAATAGCAGAAGAGAACTCATGATACTGGTTGTCTTGCAAATCGGCGTCATCAGTAATATCCACAACTGCAGGGGCAGGCAGGCAACTTCGAGCAGCAACGCCATCATCACTATGGTGGCCAGAGGAAACATCTTCGGAGCTATCCTCAACACCCGTACTCACCCTAGAAGTAAAAGACTCCTCGGGCTCACCTACTCCGTCCACATATTTTACTTCGGCCTTTGATTTCTTCCTAGCAGCAGGCTGAAAATCGCAAAATCATTTGTCGGCAAAGGCAAAGGGGACAACTACGTACGCACAAAGAGAGGATATCAATTACCCATACCTTCGACAACGAAGTAGCACAAACTGGTTTGTTGTCAATATTTTTCACTAACCCAACACCAACTTTTCTCTTTCGAGTACAAGTATTGTCATTAATGCTAGGTGAAGGTACATTAGCCCTAAGGGACTGGCAACCAGGAGAAAAGCAAGCTACCAGGAAAAAAAAATTAAAAACACAAACTCCCACAAAACCACGAAAAGGCGTGAAAGAAGGGTCCACCATTATTTGAAAATGGCGGCATAGGCGGAGGTTTTCTTCCATAATTGCCCATATCAATAACTGAAAGAAAAGGGGTAAACTGTTAATGCATAATTTCGGATGGACACGTGGCGCCATCTCCGGAGGTTACAAATGGAGGCAACGAGAACCGCGAAGGATAAAAGTATATCTCAGAAAAGCAACATCTCATCACGAGACGATGAAATCCAAGGGAGGAGATCGAAGGATCATCAACCTAGGATATTAGGCCAAAGTAGACACGTTAAGGAGTAGCACACCGCATTTAATGCTGTTGACAGCAGGATATAAGTTGTTTGTCGATTGGGGATTGGTCCAGCCAGCTATAGAGAGCAGAAACCTCGACCAATGAGAAGCCAACAACGTATGATTACAGCAGGATCCTCCACATATTAGTACGACGGGCTGGGATTGGATGATAAAGGCGGTCACCGAAGATGGACGAACCAGCCAAGGAGCAGCAGCAGATTGAAGCAACCAAGGGTAGCAAAGAGCGAGGCCCTTGAGAAATACTATCGCATAATTTGGAAAATGATAGCTAGGAGTGAGAATACTTGGATGAACATTCTCCAGATTCCATTTGGCCTCTATCCATTAACAAATCGAAGTGACTTATAGTGTAAACCAGAGAGAACTTTATTGATTTGATATAATAGAACAACGATTTTACCCCCGAGGACGTAGGCACAAGGCTGCTGAACCTCGTTAGATTGTTGTGTTGATTATTGTTTCATTTTTATCTGTTGTAGTTAACTTTGTCGATGATTGTCTTCAAGGTAATATCTTGATTGTTGTCTGTAGCCAACTTGGATAATAATAACCAACGATAATACGTTCAAACTCACGAACTAATATCCGGTTGTTAACGAACAAAGGCCACTAACGACTTAAGCAATCGAACCTCTAACCATTTTTACTTGAAGTATGATATGGGAAAATTAGTGTCAACAGTTTCCCCTTGGTTTCTACAAAAACCATTGGGACATTATTGGGCAGGATCAGGTTAGCTTTGTTCAGGAATTTTCAATACCAAGCATATCCTAAAGTCTATGAATCATACCTTTATTACGCTGATTCCAAAAGTTCAAAACCCATCCACACCTAGTGACTTCAGGCCTATTAGTCTTAATAATACCACATATAAAGTTATCTCTAAGATTCTAGCTAATAGACTAAAACCATTGCTAGATAAAATAATTTCCCAAAATCAGTCTGCCTTTATTTCTGGTAGACAGATTACGGATAACATAATCATTGCCCATGAAATTATTCATACAATGAAAACCTCTAGGAATAAAAATGGGCATATATCGCTTAAGATAGACCTCTCCAAAGCCTTTGACAGAGTCGAATGGGGCTTCATACAGAAATTTTTTATAGCTTTTGGTTTCAATGAAAATTGGTGTAAATTAGTAATGCAGTGCATTACTACAACATCCTTCTCTGTGCTGCTTAATGGTTCTCCAGGAGAAAGATTTCAGGTTGAGAGGGGGCTTCGTCAAGGCGACCCCTTATCACCTTATCTTTTCTTTCTATCAATGGAGATTCTGTCAAGACTGATGTATAAGGCTGAAATGAACAAAGAGATCTCTGGAATAAAAGTGTCAAGAACTGCACCAGCAGTTACTCACTTATTCTTTGCGGATGATTGCTTCCTTTTCACAAAGGCCAGCATCCCGGAAGCAAAGAAAATTCTGGAAATCTTAAATCTTTTCGGGGATTTGTCGGGCCAAGTGATAAATCTCCAAAAATCAGGATCGTATTGCTCTCCTAAAATGCATAATAATCATTGCAAGATTCTATCTAGAATCTTAAAAGTGAAACAAATATAAAAAAATGGTAAATACCTAGGAACCCCTTTGTTCTTTGATAGAAATAAAACAAATAACTTTGAGCCATTACTAAGTAGATATTATAAGTCTCTTCAGGGTTGGAAGAGTAAACTTCTTGTACAAGCAGGGAGAACTGTCCTGATTAGGAATACTATGTCTTCCTATCCAACCTATCAAACGCAGTGTCTAGCCTTCCCTAAGAAAGTTTTAAACAAAATCAGTAAAATTCAAAAGGATTTCTAATGGGACAAACAGGATCCAAACCATGTTATTTACACAAAAGCATGGGACTGCATTTGCATCAGTAAGGATGCTGGTGGTTTAGGCATTATAGATCCTTATACACATAATATATATTTCCTTGTTAATTAAATTAGCTTGGAGACTCATTAATAACCCAGACCAACTTTGGGTGAAGATCATAAAATGCAAATATTACCCTAAGACTAATCCAATGAAACACTCTAGGAAGTATAACAGATCCTGGATATGGAATAGTATCAAAAAAGGCTTAGATATAATAGCTTCTAATTATGTGTGGCAGGTGAATAATGGTCAGTCTATTGAGATTTGGGATGATTTCTGGTTACCAAACCAGGATGACAAAATAGAGCCTCTAGTGACTGATGACCATACTCCAAAAACTGTTGATCAACTGATTGATTAAAAAGGGGATTGGAAAACTGATATGATTAATAAATATTTTCATCCATCTTTACATAATCAAATATATGCTATATCTACTGATCTTGAGAATGAAGATAAGATCAGATGGTTGCCCACTCCTTCTGGGGATGTGACAACAAAATCTGTTTATAAATTTCTAACCAACTATAGTAGAAATCCTAAGGAAGATAGTTTCTGGAAAAAGGTCTGGGGCATGCACCCATTGCCCAGGGTTAACTTATTCTGCTGGAAACTTGTCTCCAGAGTGCTTTGTTTAAACTACAGAACCTACTAAATCAATAATCATGCGGATTCTTGCTGTAAACTTTGTAATGGAGGTTCTCTATAAGATGAAATACATCTATTTGTGGATTGCAGATTCACAAAGGCTATCTGGTTTGCCTTCTCCTTTTCAAATGTCACTGTTTATAATCATAATAACAAGATAAAATATTGGTTTGAATGTTGTCTAAATGATGGAGCTAATCAGAATAGAACAGAGAATCCAGCTTATATTCTATGGTCTATCTGGAATTACAGGAATGAGGTGCATTATAGAAACATTAAACCTAATCCAAATATATTTATAAAAAATTTCATGCTTCAATTAAAAGACTTTCCTGTTACCCCCCTAATTGATAAAGAAACCTCAAGAAATGTAGTGGATATTAACCTTGCTTTTGTCCAGGAGGAGGAATCTTATGATTGGAACTTTCAGGTTGACGCAGCTTATGATAAAACTGACCACTCTATGGGTTTTGCTATATTCTTACGTGACAATTCAGGTCGTAGAAGAGAATGTAGAGCAGGTGCAGGCTGGGCAGCTTTCCCCTTAGATGTTGAAGCTAAAGCCATTTTGGATACATTGAAGTGGATAGAAGAAAAAGATCTGAACTTTGTGTGCATCTACAATAACTGCAAGAACCTGGTTGATATATTGAATGGAGATTTGAAGCTTCAAGTGTCTATGCCTTGGGAGGCAGTGAACAATGTCAGAAAGTGTCAAAGTTTTTTTGCTAGTTTGAAGTCTGTGAGTCTCAAGTATAAAAATAGGTCTCTTTTGTCTATTGTGGACAAGTTTGCTAAAAAAATTAGGTCTAAGGGAGTCAGTTTCTTTTCTACTGAAAGTCTAAACTTTATGCAAAAATGTTCTTTTTTGACGGACCCGGATCGTTGCTCTGGGCTCTTGAACAACTTTGTATCTTTGTTTCCTATCTAGTAATGAAAGTCATATTCCCATTAAAAAAAAAGGAGTTCAAGAACTTGTCATCAGTATATGGTTTGCAAACAAGTTATCCAACCATTGTACAATTTAGAATTCAAGAACTTTTTTTCCAAGACACTAGTTCACAAACCATTGTACAATAGAGTCCGGCTGTGACGAGGTCACCCTCGTCAAGTTTTGTAAGGTAGCATCATCTAACCCTTGAATATTTAATCTTAGATGTAAACACATCTCGAGACATTAATTTAGAATTTAATTAATTATAATTGAATTTATTTATTTTTATTTATTTTCAGATCCTTTAAACTTTATATAAATTAATCATTGGTCCCTTAGAAAATAAAACCTAAATTGCGGTAAACTCATCTTCTAGTTCTTCGCGTTTCTGAAGGAAATCTTCTTGATCATCACCAGTATTGATCAGAATTGCATCTGCCGCTCGGTACCTTAACGTTTGATATAACATGGACGAATACTGGTCAGCTTTCCTATCCATCATGGGATCGATCAAGGATTCGATCGAAATGGCCTTACGACCAGAAATATGAATTGGCTCTCTCTCATCGACAAACAGTCTAGACATGGATGGACAAACTGATCCAGCATATTTAAAACTGGAGATATTCACATTATTCGATTATATTTCCCAATTTCGGGGATTATAATCTGGCAAATCTTACTAATATTAAGGAAATTGGGATTTTCCACCGGGTGCACCTGATTTTACCAAGATACCCTTAGTATAATTTTTCTTTTCTGTTTTGTTTAGACATTTTCGTAATATTGTTGAACAATAGGGGCAAATAAATTAACTGAAGTTTGTTCTGCGTAAAAACCCAAACAGGTAAAACACAAATCATCCAGATGTTTGGTTTCTTCTCTGAAATCTTCTCCTAAAATCGCAATCACCAGATCCTAATGTTTGTTTTCGATAAATTCAATCAATAATCCGAGATTTTAAAGTTTTAAAATTTACCCAGAAAACGGTCAGGCGCGGGTTAAACTCAGGCGAAGAAGAAAGGATCCATGAATCAGATAGATTTTACCCATATCCAGAATACGACCCATTAGCCCACAACTTATTTTCACCCAACAAAGAAGAAGAAGTTGTTTCCACCCAAACCGTATGTGCGCCCCACCATTTTCTTTGGCTCGGATAAAGACTCGGCGACTAATTAAAGCATTCACATATCATTTCTACTACACTTCAGTGAAATTAGTAAAGAACTGAAGGTATTTGTATTTCAAAAAATATATTGGATTGAATTTCAGGGAGGCAAAGAAGGTAGAAGAAGAAGAAAATTAGTAAACAACTGAAGGTATTACAACCCATTTGATCGATTGATAACAGTACCAAAAATGCACACCCAAATTTCTCCGGCACTTAGTAATTTACTAAACATGTGCTAATTAAAACAGAAAATGAAATAGAGATAGAAATGAAAGCTAACTAAAAAGCTAATTAAAGAGTAAAATTGAAATAGAGAAAGAGGCGAGGGAGGAGGATAAAAGATTTAAGCTAGGTTAGTCTTTGGTTCCGCATATATACCCTTATGTTCTCAACTCTTGGCTTATCTACACCTGTTGATCTTTCCCCTCAAAAAAAAAAAACACCTGTTGATCATGCACACCTTTTGTAACACATGGAACAAAAGCAATAAGAGTCCACCGAATATTGATGTTTATATAACACACCAAATTTAACAAGTCATGGTTATATAAAATTTGTCCAAACCCACAATATAAAATTAAAATAAATAAATAAAAAATATAGCTCCAGTAAATTAGTAAAATTTCATCCACGAATCCAAGGATTTCGTAACCAAAAATTCATAACAATTTATTTCCCGAAAATGATCAATTTTGGGTCGAACGCAAAATTTGACCTCAGTTGGAAAAAAGAACAAAAATTCATAACAAATTATTTCCCGAGAATGATCAATTTTGGGTCGAACGCAAAATTTGACCTCAGTTGGAAAAAAGAAGCATGTGCATCGCACGTGTACTGTACTAGTTACTACTGTTGTCTTGGGGATCTTCAAGTTTTTTTTTTGCTTGGCAATCTTTCTTTTTCTGTTTTGTTGGCAGTGTAAAAACTGGAGCATTGTTCATTTAAGAACTGGAGATTCAATTCTCATAGAAATATTTTTGAAGATGATATGCAATATACAATACCTGTTTTAAATTTGGAGTCTGGTGCTCTTCGTAATGGTTTAAAGGTCATGGTGATGCATTATAACTTAGCAACAGTTCGTACCATAGAACGTGACTCTAGACCTTGCAGTAGTGCTAGGTCTGGTGATAATGTGTCTGTTAGTCTACAAGGCATTGATGCAAATCGTGTGAGGGCTCAAACTAGGCTAAAATTGTTGATCTCAATAGTCACACTTCAAGAGTACTATCATGGCTTAGTGTCCAGATGGATGTACAGTAGCATCAAATTGCGAGTAAATGACACAGAGCCATTTGCGAGTAAATGACACAGAGCCATTTCAAAACTAACCAAAAGAAAAACCTAGTTTTTTAGGTCAGGTTTGCCGCGAACAATAACTCTAATAGAGTTTGCCGCGATTTGCATTTTATTCACTAAAGGACCGATGATTAATAACATAAAGTTTAAAGGATCTGAAAATAAATAAAAGTAAATAAAATCAATTATAATTAATTAAATTCTAAATTAATGTCTCGAGATGCGTTTACATCTAAGATTTATTATTCAAGGGTTAGATGTCGCTACCTTACAAAAGCTTTCACGAGGGTGACCTCGTCACAGCCGGACTCTGTACAATATTGGAGTTCGAGATCTTTCTACACACAACAAATCAAATGTTAGTGTTCCTCGTTCAAGTCCTAATCAAATATGCAATAATGAGCTGTTTCAGCAGAGTTTGAGCTCCGGATATTCCGCTAGGCGATTTTCTCACAGTTTGAAAATTTCTTCACCAAATACTCTTTGATTCATCTTCTACTTCTGTTTATTACATGTTTTAAATCGTTAACACTCATTGTTATGATAATTTTATCTTAAAGTAAACATCTTTTTTCAGGTTGATAGATGTTTACAGGATTTCATATGTTTCAAAGTTTATAGAGGAAATTTTTTTCTAATGTACTACTTAGATGCAATAGTTTTTTGATATCGTATACTTTAATGGCTTGCTAAATTTCTTTGCAGGGTAATCTTTGTTGCTGTCCGGGTGCAAATCCAAGTTGGTTTCCATTCGAGGTTGATTCACCAGTTGTTTGATTGAGTTGGAAACTTAGTTTCCCAACTCATTACCAAAAGTTGATATCCCGGTCTTCTTCTCATAGGTTGGCAGGATCCAGTTGGGAATAGTTTTGTTGATACCTTGAGATAATTAGATATCCTTACTTCTATAATCATGATGAACACCAATCTCCTCTTCATAGCCATTCTTTCTGCTTCATTGTTCTTCCAAACTGTTGCAGGAAATTTCCCCACCTATTACTCCGTCAATCACGGAAATCCCTCCAATTTCTCTTTTGAAAATTTCAAAACAATTTTCAATTTTCAAAAAAGAATTAGTTCACGTGCGACTAAAGTTGCTCCGGAAAATAATATGCACAATAATATCAGTCCCAGGAAATCACTGCTGATTATACAATTTTGGAAAGAAAAATATTTTTGGTTGAATGCAAAGATATGGAATGGTAACATATATAATGTGAAACCCTACTATCATTACCTTCACAACTACCCTTTTCTTTTCCTAAGCTATTCAGAATTACATCTCGGCATCATGTCTCAAGCTTCATCCTCTCAGATTGAAACTCTTTCTTCTCGTATGCAAGCAACTACTATTGGGAATGGAGAAATAAGACCTCCACGTCGGCAAGTTGTAGCAGCAGGAGTGGTTAATGATGCAGCTGATGAATGGACAATAAGTCTGCTTGGTAAAAATTTTTCGCATGAAGAGACTGATTATGATAGAATCAAGGACACCATTAATCGGATTTGGAGGAAATATAAAAAAGTGGAAGTTCACTCCAAAGGAAGAAACATGTATCTCTTCAGATTTAAGGAGATGAAGTACCTAAATGATGTTTTAGACAGAGTTCCTTGGGTGATCAATGGAGAGCTAATGATTCTACAAAAGTTCAATGCCAAGATTGAGGTTGCAGATCATAAGTTTCTCAGTCAAGTCTGGTGTGTCCAAATAGGTGGCTTGAATCAAGTTCCACTTAGCAAGCAGCTTATTGACGACATATGTAAGGACTTGGGAAAAAGAGTGGTACCAAGAGACAGAAGTCGCATGCCAAGGGGGAGTCTATCAAGTACTGTATTCGTAGACGTTAAGGTGACAGAACCACTAAGAAGAGGAGGGTGGATTAAGACTCCAACTGGTCGAAATGTTTGGGCAAGATACTACTGGGACAATCAGCCATTTATGATTTGTACCACATGCTATGTTATTGAGCATACAGATGAATTGTGCAAACACTATGGAAGACAATTGTATGCTGAAGGACTTACAGATGAAGGGTATGCAGACTGGGCAGCCAACACGGAAGAGGGCAGGGCTTATGTGGCTGCCTATAAAAGAAGCATAGGTGCCTCAGAAGTCCAGATGATATTGGATAAGAACACTCTAGATAATGAAAATATTGATGAAGCTCAAGAGAATAGAAAGAATAAAAGATCCAGAAGCAACAGTGAGAGCAGTGAATCAACCCCTATCAACAACCCTAATCTTCATTCACACTCAAACCCACTGTACTCAGAGGATGGAGTAGATACTCAAGGTAACAATTCCCTAGCTGATCCTAAATTAGGAGAAAGGGATAATGGTAATCTGGGGATTGAATCAACCATGCATGGAAGGATTGCACCGGTACAACAAGGAGAACCTGCAAA
>JAJJMA010238267.1:0-23686 GCA_023529015.1 Papaver nudicaule
GAAGGGTGGTGTGAATATTATTCCGGGGTCTTTAGATTATTCCATGGACGAAGACTGGTATTCGGAGCCTGTGCTTTTAGAGGGTCCCATTCTTCGAGGCTGGAAGGATGCAGGTCGCTTCATTCCTCGGACAGAGTTCGAAATAGGACACGAGTTCTCGACTCATCATCTGTTTATGATCCACTTTTCTGACGAGGAGAGAGCTGTCTCGCCAGGTTTTAAGGAAAGGCAAAGGCGTTTCTGTTGATGCTTCGAGTAGCTTAAAGCGTTCCCGAGCAAATGAGAAGACTATGCAGCAGGTAACAAATACCTTTTTAAGATTTATTTTCTGGAGTATGAATACTTGCCTCTATTTGTTTCCTGAGGAAGACGGATTCTCATTTGCAGGGAAATGATGTATCTGTGGGTGGCTTGAGCGTGGAGAATGAATTGGTGGGCTTTGAGTTCGAGGAAAAGACTGAGGTTGCCAGACCTCGCAAGAAGTTTTTGTTTAAGAAATCGTCCAAAGTAAGTTCATCGCATCAAAGCAAGGTGTCATCGAATCCTTCGAAGAAGAAGATGAAAGCGACTGCTCCTGTCGAGCTGTCCTCGGCGAGGGCTGCCGATGTGCCTCCTGCCGATAAAACTATCAAGGAGGTTGTCGTTGTCAAGACGAATGTTGCTGTGCCGAGTGTGCCTGCCTCTGACTCGGTGATGATTGCTTCTTCTGTTGCGACCACTGCCTCAGCCATGGTTGCCTCTGTTGTCGTAACCCCTGCCTCAGCTGAACCTTCTGTCTTGTCTTCGAAGAAGATTATTCCTGTGGTCGATCTCCTCCTACCCCGAAGGGATGGTTTTAACTGTCAGTATGGATCCTTCGAAGAATTTAGTTATCAGCTACCCCCGCAGTTCGAAGTTTCCACTTGCTAGCAAACACCCTCAACCATACACTGCGAAGAGATTTAAGAAGATACTTTTTGATAACTATAATCCGAGTGATTTTACCAAGGAAGTCTCATCTCGCTTTGATGCTTATGCCTCTGATCCCCTGGGCTGCCCTTTGGATCCTGAGTTTTGCAAGAAATTTGGCGCTGTTTTTGGAGGTGATCGTCTCAGAATGTCGTATGATCTTCGTCGTCCGCCTTTTTCGTATGAGGAGAACCTCGCTATACTTCAAATGGTTCGTTGCTTTTTCCTTTAAGGGTGAAGTCATATTTTTTGAGTTTCTGGCTGAGTATTTGGTGCCTTTTCGTATTTGTCACAGGGTAATTATCATGAGTCCGGTCTTCTGGCCTATACCTTTGATCAATATGGCGAGGCTGAGTATCATGAGAGGAAATTTCTCCAGATGCAACAGGAGCTTGCCGAAGAAAAGACTCGCAGTGCTCGCGAGAGGAAGAATTTGATAGGTATGTATTTTGTTAGGGCTATTTAACCGATGGTACCCAGTAAATGACCAATTGCCGACTTTGGTACCCAATACTTCGAATATTAAGGGATGGTACCTGAATCCAACGTTGACTGTCAAAGTCAAAGTTTGACCTAACAGTCTTTTATTTTTTATTTTTTATAATTTCATTTTTATTAATTATTATTTCTAATCCAAATTTGCCCCTTATGCAATTTCAATAATCCCATTTAAATTCGTTGTTGACCGTCGATCCAACTTAATGGATCTTGATGGAAATTATCAAAGCAGTATGAATAGTGGTGGTGGATTAATTGGTTAACATTTACAACAACTTTTTTAATTTCATTCGTACAGTAGTGGGTTCTAATACTCGCCCTCTTTATACAATTTTCAGTAACTTCTTTCATGGAAGACAAAGATGATGATATCGGAGATTCATGTACAAATGTTCATCTTCCTTTCACTACTCCCTCTTTTTCGTCACAATCACCAGCACCCCTTTCTCAAGTATAACGAAGAAACACATAATTATATATTTCAAATCTTCTGGGTTTTTTCTCTCCCTGTTCTCGCATTTAATTGAGTTATTAAGAGTAATTTATAAAGATTTGATTAAGAACATTAAATATACATATACAGTATATAGATTCATAGATCTTACGGGGGTCAGTATTAATACATATAGTCGATTCTCGAACCAAAGTAGTCTCGGGGATTGAGAACCCAGAGAATTGATTTTCTTAAATGTTCAATTCTAGGGTGTTTTATTTTTGGATTATAAAATCTGGCTGAGAATCTTTGATAGTGATGGACAAAGATTCTTGGTTTATCATAATCTTCATTTAATACCGAGAAGATTGTATTAGATTTGAGGTCTGCAGAGGAGAATCGTTGCTCTTCAATGGCGTTTTTTTTTTTTCTTTCGAGGTTCAATGGCGACGACTGTTACAGAGGGAGAGAGATGGAGGAAGAAGATAAACGTGTAGGGATATATTTGTAAATTCAAGAATTTATTTGATAAAGTTTTGAAATAATAAAATAAAGATGAGTCAAACGTGGACTTTAACGGTCAACGGCGGATCCAGGTACCATCCCTTAATATTTGAATTATTGGGTACTAAAGTCCGGTATTGGTCATTTACTGGGTACCATTCGTTAAATAGCCCATTTTGTTATCCTGTGTTTGCATTTTACCTTGTAATTTTATGCTGAGAAAAATTTATTGTTGTCCAAAAAGCCGAGTTAGAAGAAGGGAAGAAGAAACTCCACGAGGCTAAGCTAGCTTTAAGCAATTCTCGAGAGAGTCGCAAGCCTTCGCATAGTGCTTCTGGCGATGGAGGTCATCGAGGTGAAATCTATAAGCTTATAAAAGAGAGGAATCAAGCCTGGGATAACCGAGATTACTATAAGAGGAAGAGGCGTGAAGCTGAGGATCTTCTTGCCAAGGAGAAAAGGAAAAGAGTAAAGGCCGAGCGCCTTCTTAAAGAGGAGAAAAATAAGAATGAGATTATTGCCCGAGAGAATCACTTTTTCCAGCTGGATGTAGAACGCCTATCGCGAGAGCGGGATGCTGCTCTTAGGGAAAAGTCAGTCACCGCCTCTGGCAGGGTGGTGATAGAGAATTTGGAGCGGGATATTAGGAATTTGAGGGTTCAAACGTCTGGGTTGATGTCAATAATGATCTAACTGCAGAGAATGCAGCTTTGAAGAAGGGATGTAATGATATAAGTATGGAGCTTGCCAAGGCGAAAACTTCGAAAGATCATCTTTCCCGAATGATCGATGAATATCGTTTAGAACTTGCTAAGTTTGGGCAGCTTCTTCTGAAGATATTAGGAAAAGGGCTACCCAGCCTCGCTTTACCAACCAACATGAGGTTGATGAGTACATGGTTGTTAAAGAAAGTAGGGTGCTAACCCTGATCAAGTTGTTGTGATGTTGTTTGTTGCGTTTCCAGTGATCTCAACTTTTCTTGCTTCTGTTATTTGACAATCGAAGCCAACTTGCAGAAGAAAGTTACAGACGCTGTATCCGCGAGGGACAAAGCTGTCAATCAGTTGGTGCTTGAAGCCGACCAAAAGTTGGAGTTTGAAAGGAGCGCAAAACAATTGTCGAAGGAGTTGTCCGAGGAACGACGACGTCGAACTGCCGATGTGGACAGGTTTTCCCGAGAGCTGGAGCTCGAACATAAGCGTCGTTCTGAGGATGTGCAGAGGAGTATTGAGGAAATGACTGCCGAACGAGATTTTCGCCTCAAGTGTCAGCAGGACCTTAGGAATATGGTTACTGGTTTTGCCCTCGTCCATCATCAGTTAAGACATGGGCGGGCTGTCGAAGAACTGCTTACTCGATCTGCTTTGACTACCTCCCTAGCTACTAGCATGGCCTGTCGAATACATGGTCGGTCGCTCTTTAGAGCTATCGGTATTGAGCCTCCTACCTATGGGGCCGTTGGTGCAAGGGATATTGACGCGATACTTCCAGGCGACGAATACTTGCTTCCTCAGGAAGTATTTGTAAGGCTGGCTAGGGACGAAGCACGAAGGAGAGGGCTGCTTGGGAATATCCCTGAAGTCAAAGGCCCTGATGATGATGAAGGTGATGGCGACGATGATTCTAACGATAGCCATTCTGGAGGTGGCGAGGATGACACCAAGGATGATCCAAAGGGTGATTCCGAGGGTGATTCGAAAGACGATCCCAAGGATGGTTCGAAAGACGATCCGAAGAACAATAGCAAGAATGATCCGAAAGATGATCCGAGGGATGATCCGAGGGATGATCCAAGGATAATCCGAAAGATGATCCGAAGGATGATCCCAAGGGTGATGTTTCAGTTGAGACTGGCAACCCTGCTGATGATGCCGCACAGGATCTTGGTGACGCCCAAGTGCCGAGCAATGGAGGTGGTGTGGGTGTTAACTTTGATAAAGGGAACATCTATTTGTTTCAAGAATCCACGACCGCGTATAGTGATGAGAGCGAAAGTGAGTCTGAGCCCGTGAGGGAAATCACTCCTTCAAGACAAGATCACTCCGGCTTTCGAACTTATGAGGAGGACTTGGAGGCTGAGAGAGAGCTTTGGGATGACATGAAAGTTTTTGGAGATCCCTCCCCTTGTCACGTTGTGTTATCTAGTGAAGTTTCTCCCGTGGTGTAGCTGCGAGTCTTTTGTTTTTCCTTTTGTTTTCTGATACAAGAATTTTTTGTACTTGGCATCTCCCATATTTTTGCGCTTGTATGCTGTGTTGACTATATTTATAAAGAAGCCCTTTTGTTTGATTGGAGTTTTTTCCTTTTTGGTTTGTATATATTTGCTGGGAACTTCGTAATCAAGCACGAAGTTGCTGTTGCAGTACTCTAGGCTCATAAGGGTACTCGAGGTGCAATTCCAGGGCTTACTTCGATGTGGGAGATAATAAACCAAGCTAGTGGGGGACTTATGGATCACCCTTCCCAAAGGCTTTTAGTTACTTGCCTGTTTTAAAGCAAACATAGGCTATCGAGGTCATAGGTACCCGTTTTGCCTCGGTATGTTGGGTGGAAATCGAGGATACCAGGTATTCTCCAAGAGATTATGGTGGTATTCTGATGATCCATTTATCCCAAGTACAGTGAGGAACTTATGGTGGGTAGCTGCTATGATTGTTCCTTGATAATAAAGTAACACAATGGGGGAGTGCTGGTCAAGGCTGGAGCTTAGACATGGTACTATTCTCCTATCGCGGCCAAGAGTTCGACCCCTCTGTTTCTCGATAGCCCCTCCTCGAGGCTAAGTGTTTGTTTTTTTTAGAGGAGGTCCCTTGGCTGCGTGAATCGCCTGTTATTCCCGTGAATACAAGCGAATCAGCTGCCTCGGGGTTCCATCCACCGTTAGAGGTGGATGTTAATCCCATTTATCGTCCCCTCGACGCCTCAGAAAAAGAGGTCCTCATGGTCGTGTGGTAGTGGGTTCAAATGCTTCATTAGCTTATGTAGCTTAGGGGCAAAGTACCCACAGCTAGCGGGGTGTCTTGTGGGTAGAGGACTGTGTCATATAGCTCGTAGGGCCCTTACGGCTTATATGATCATCAGCTATGTGCTTGCTATTCGAGGTCTTTTTATGTTTTTTGGCGTCTGGGCCTTTGGCGTTAAGGCCTTTTAATTTATTTGCGTCGAGGCACTAGGGGAGATGGCGTCATGGCCTGTTTGCTTTATATGGCGTGAGAGCCTTTGGAGGTTTGCCTATTCGGGTAGGACTTTCGCCTAACCAAGTAGGATCCGGAGTTTGGATCGAGGTATAGTGCCTCGATGAGTACAATATGTATTTTTCTTAACAACAGGCCAAGCTGCTTCTTTTATTTGCTCATTCTAAAACTAACATATCTTATGCGTTGCTTACATACGTGGTTCTAATTGAGGTATTTCAGATGCTTCCCCTCAACTGGGGTGCTTAGCTTCTGTCATTCGAGATTGACTAGGCTGTACGTGTTGTTCCCGAGCGCTTTTTCGATGACGTAGGGCCCAGCCCAAAATTGCTCCTCCGAAGTATCTTTCCTGGTGTCAGTCGTACAAGCCTTGCTGTCAGATTTGTTTGGTGTTAGTGCCTTATTGTTTGATACGAGGAATTCCTCTATGTGCTCGGTATAATGACCTTTTCATTTGCTGATAGGTCGAGTGCCTTGCTTGTGGACGAGTGGGCTTCTCATGGTAGTGTCGGTCATTCCATCCTCAACGTCAGCTATGAACTTTTCTAAGCAGGACTCTGTTATCTTTTGGTGTTTGGCTTCACTTGGAGAATCCTTCCTCGAGTGCTCCCTCGCCTGGATATCGATTTCGTTGCATAGACGAGCTTCGGTAGGGTTACCGAGGATTTCTGCGATTCCGAGCGGCGTTGGGAACCGAATTCTTCTGTGCAGAGTAGAGGGCACTCCTAGGATGCTGTGAAGCCAAGGTCTTCCCACAATTGCATTGTAAGGCGAGTCAATGTCAACTACACAGAATGATGTGGGCTGTTCCAGCTTTCCAACATGAATTAGTAACGACAACTCTCCCCTGGGCATCGAGGGTTTTCCGTTGAAGCCATAGACATTGTATGAAGAGGGCACCAAGGCTCTTTCCTTTCCAAATATCTTGTCGTAGGTCCTTCCGAAGAGTATGTCCACAGAACTTCCTGGGTCCACGAGTATTCTAGGCATCGCCGTTTTCTCGATGTGGAGTGTGATAACTAAGGGGTCATTGTGTAATCTTCCCTCATCGGGAATGTCTGCTGCCGAAAAGAAAATTGGGCGCCTCTGCCATTCTTCCAGCTGCCCTTTCATTGCTACACTTAGTATTTTCTTTCCCTCAAAGTCTCTTTTGTGAATTCTATCAGTAGGGATGCCTTCGAAATTTCGTCCACAGATATCTGCGTGAACTATGGAGTTGCAGTCGTCAAATCTTGGGACGCTTTGGTCAATGTTTATTACGTATGCTTCGTGCTTCTTCTCCTCTGGTTGCGGCTTATTTGGAGGTGGTTTTGGAAGTTCGAGGAAGTGCTTAAATTTTCCTTTTGAGATGAAAAAGTAGATTTCATCTTGCGCGGTGACGCAGTCCTCTGTTGTGTGCCCATAGAATTAATGGAATTGACAATAATCCCTAGAGTTTCGAGTGTGCTTTGGTTGGTTTCCTCTGCTCCTCGGGTATCTCATCTCGCCTGCCAGTTCGGATTGCTCGATGCTTCGGAGAGCGTCCTCGATGGTTACACACAGCTTTGGTAGCTTTCTATCTTGAAATGCAGGGAAACCTGGTCTTTGTACGCCGAACTTTCTGCCTCCCTCCTGTCCTCTTTGAGCACCGCTGTTTTCGAATTCCCTTCGAGAGTCATTACCTCTACTGTCATTGTACTTCATATTGTCATGATATCTTCCGTCACCAAATTTTCCCTCGCTTCCATATCTCCCTGCATCGTCCTGCCTCTCTCGCTTTGAAAAGTCCCTTGTCTGGTGGTTCGTGGCTTGATCTCGCTCTTCGAGTGACAAGTTGTTTATGGAGTGCACCTGTTTTTATATGGCTTCTCTCCCTTGGGTCGATTGCTCCCTGATTTCGTCCAGTGTGATTCTCTCCTTTTGGTACTTTCGGAGGTCTTGTAGTGTCTCCACATTCTTGGAGAAGAGTCTGTCATACAATGGATGGTTCTTATCGAGTGCATTTAGATATGCCCTCACCTTGTCTTTTTCCGAAGCTCCATTTCCTACTTCGACGCACTGAGCAGTCCACCTGTCTGTCAATCTTTTAATGGATTCTTCAGGTCTGACTCTAATGCTGAACAGTTTCTCTACTCCTGGTTTTGATAAGTTGTTGTACAAGAAATGAAGTATGAATACTTTGGATAGCTCTTCGAAAGACGAGATCGAACTGGGTGTTAGGTTGTCATACCAAGCCAAGGCTTCCCCTTTCAAGCTGGAAGGAAAATACTTGCAAAGCACCTCGTCTTTATCAGCATAAGCTAGGAATACTCGTAGATACATTTTGATGTGCAGAGTTGGGTCTCCTGTCCCATCGAAGCAAATATTGGCATGGTGCATTTTACCGGGATGGCTTTAGCGAGGAGCTCGGGGCTTTGTGGCGAACGGTTGACGTCGATGATTACTTGAGTAAGCTTTATTTTGTCAGTCGGTTGCATCCGATTATCGAAGAGATCTGCTCGAAGCGCTTTAATTTGTTCCATCATCACTTGTTGTAGAGCTTGCGTCTCGACGTTCTTCTTTGCCTGCTCATTTTCGTATATTAAATGTATGTTGTTCCCTTTAGGACGTATACTGGGCTCGGTTTTTCTGCTCGAGATTACTATCTCATGGTCCTTGGGGTCGTTTCCCTTGAATTTGGTGTGACTTCTTGACTTTGTAGGTCCCCTGGATCGTGATACAGTTTGTGGGCGAGAGTTTCCCTCGCTGCTCCCTTTGTAGTTTGATGCTGACTTCTCCGCAGCTTTCTTGGTTTCCTCTGCTAATTGCTTTTTTAGTTTCCTTATTTTCTTGTTCTTCTGAATCAATTTTTGGAACTGGGCAGCCCTCGTGGTGTTTTCTTCGGTGGGTTGGGGTGCTGGTACTGCTTCATTCGGGATGTCGTTTTCGCTATCGTCATCGTTATTTTCTCCATCCTCCTCTTGAATTTGTTGCTGAGGTGGTTCGTCACCTTCTGGAAATCCTTCTCCATCAAGTCCCAAATCTTCTATTTGCACTTCCTCTTCGTCTACGCGTTCTCTGTGTTGTACTGTACTTACAGCTACCTCTGGCGATAGTCCTTTGCTCGTGGAAAATCTGGTGTTATGTCTCGAGAATCCCGTGTCGTGCTTCGAGGATCCGACTCTTTGCTTTGGCATTTGGTCAGATTTTGAAGCCATGCTGACACTAACCTGTAGGAAACAAAAAACCCGTGAGGTCCAGAGTGGCTGCTGCAGTGTACTAAGTCTGACATGCGCCCTAGTATGCGTAACAGATTTTTTCGTGTGAAATTTGAGGGTTAGTTGTGCTCGGTTCTGACCAAACCCTAACTGTTTTTTGTCTTATCCGAATCTTTCATTCAGATGAAAGGATCCTGGCAGACTCGCCTACTTTTCCTAATCTGGACCCTGAGTATGAATACTGCAAGGCTTGTTTCCCCAATATGGACTGGATAAAAACCCTAAAATGCCCCTAGTTTGTTTTTCTCAATATCGTGGGTATACCATATTTTACGGGTATTTCTTGGAAATTAATGTGTCTTATCCAAGGTGAAAGTTATTCTTCCCTTGGGGTTCTGCTGTGATTCTTTTTGAAAGAGTTTGTTATACTCTTGACCAGATCTCTACGTTTCAAGGCTTTGGATTCCCTGTAGAAGCATCGATCTCATCAAACTGATGATTTGCTCAAAAATCCTTGAACGTTCTAAAGCTTTGAAGATCTTTAGACACCCAAGGTGGTGGAGCGCAGAAAAATGACAATAATGTGATGAAAATGCGATTTTAAAGAAGAGTTTGAGAAACCTAGAAAAAAAATTCCCAAAAAATATGAAAATCACAAATCACAGGCAAACCCTAAGTTGTTTTAATCAGTCCCTGTTTCTAGCGCCAAACTGTGTGAGTGTAAAATATGCATGGATACTTCACAACTAACAACCAATAGAACTATACAAATACCAATGCAATACAAACAGTATTCGATCATACGAGAGTGCGAAGAGAGTAAGAACAACATCGAAGACAATACATAAGAGAATATGCTAGATAAGTACACAATTACTCATTAAATCTTGTGGTAACTAATACATGGATATGATCCTTAGAAGTTAGAGGAGAAAGCTAACCTAATCTCGCCCTTCACAACTTAGGTTACACCAAAAATCTAACCCTTACAATGTTTCTCGAGCTCGCCTTATATAGGCCGAGTCGGTAGTGGTTTACAGCTAATAAGACAAGCTACTCAATCGTGGTGGTGTCAGAGCTTGTCGAGTAAGGCGTTCCTTCGGTGAGACCTCCGATGATGACTTCAGGATTTTATCCCTCGATGATCTAGGTGAGTCTTCTATCTTCGAGCTTTCCCTCGAGGTAACTCTGCAGGCTAATCCCGAAGTATGGCTGCGACATTTTCTGGCAGGGCTTAGTCCTTCTGATCTTAACACGTTTCCCGAGGGTGTTTTACCCTCCACACATAAAGTAACTTGGTTCGCAAACAGTATGCCGTTATTAAACCATAAAAAAATCTGGTTAGCAACTGGGACGCACCTTGCAAATAACCATAAAGTAATTTGGTTTGCAAACGGTTTGCCGCTATTACAACCATAAAGTAACTTGGTTAGCAAAAATGTTTACTTTTGCTAAAAACCATAAAGTAATTTGGTTAGCAACCCTGTTAAAATCATGACGTAATTAACAATCTGATTGTAACTGACTAAGACCATAAAGAAAGTTGGGTAGTCATTTTTTTTGCAATCCGCGTAACCGTTAACACCATAAAGAAATTTGGTTGGTTAACATTGTTGATGGGGTTATGATCATAAATTGGACAATGACTTACTCGTGTTACCCACACAACCATAAAGAAATTTGGTTTTTGTGTCCACCTTGACCATAAAGGAATTTGGTCTCACGAAAAACGGTAACCAAAATTAGTCATGTTTATGGACTCAGAAGGACGTGAGCACCATATTAATGTCCTTACTCCCACAATATACTGCCCACTGGACTGAAATTTACTTCCCCGGTTATGTAAAACTAATTCAGAAAAATCTATCAACCTTTTCCACCTCATCCATGATACTAGCAAACTAGTATCATTTGGAAGTTGACAGCGAGAGAATCACAACATTCGGTAAATTGTTAAACTTACTGCAAGTGGCTGAGAGGCACACTGAGATTCTTGTCAATAAAAATGCCAGAGTTATTGAGAAAAAGAAAGTTCTCAAAGATAATTATTGCAAGGTTAATAGATAAAGAACTGCAAAGGAAGGAGAGTTCCACATTTTGATACACATCCTCGTGCAAACGGTTCCTCACGTTGAAGAGGACATAACCGATACCAATAGCGTAAAGGTCAACCTAGTATTTGGCACAGAGAAGGGACTTCTGGCCACACTAGTAGTGACACCAACTTCGAGAAAACACCTAAGAATCCCGCCAATAAAAGTGCTGCAGACGGAGTTCCGCCTTGTTTTAGCTGTGGATTTACCGGACTTTGGTGCAAGCAATACAAGGCTAGTACCAAAGTAGTTACGACCTACAAAAGTACCGGAAAACTCTCGAACAAGAGTCTCACTATGTGGAAGAAAATGATCTTACTCTTGACGTCAACCTCGCAATTTCAGACTTCCATGGCATAAAGGACGTTGCCCCATTAATGGATACACCTGACTTTGCTTGGCCTAAACATTTAGTTTCTTGGCTTACTAGGCCTCGTTTTAAGTAATTCGTTAGATGTTTTACAGTAAGTTATAAGTCATCTTTGTCTAATATTTGCTAGATAGATATTTCAGTAGATATTTCCTTAGTTAAACATGTTCTAACTTTCTTTATGTTAGAATTGCAGATTATCTGTAAGTACCTATCTTTCTATTACCTATTATAGAGTTTTACTCTGTTTATGATAATTTGCTATTTAGCTCGTATATTAGAATGTACAGGACGTCATTCTAATAGAACAAAAATTCTCAAAAGGACCTGAGATAAACTGTTCTTCTGTATGACATTCCCGTTTGATGTACTTAAATGAATGTCTTAAGGAAAAATCAAATGTCTATCTGATAGTGGAACCACCCGCACTATCCTAAGCATTAGACAATTGTTTGTTGATTATCCTAAGCCCTGCGAGACCAATTCGAGAGTGTATTCTGAATGATGTTTCGACCCGTTGGTCACACTTGCATTGTTGTCCACAATAAATGCTGTTTTTGTAAAGCTCCCAGCAAAAGTGATATATCTAAGGGCTCACCTCCATGATCATACAATCAAGTTTATTGGACTTGATAATGCTGGAGAATATACATCTAAAGAAATTGATGATTTTTGTATGTCTAAAGGAATTGACATATAACACATATACCCTATATACACTCTCGAATTGGTCTCGCAGAAGCTAACATCAAAAGGTTATGGATGATAGCTAAGGCACCGGTTATGCGTTCCAACCTGCCTATTATTGCTTGGGGTATGTCATGCACCTTCACTTATTCGCTTTAGACCCACTGATAGCCAACCATAATTCGCGTACCAGTTGGTAACTGGATATAAGCCTGATTTTACATTTACGCATTTTTTGTTGTACCGTACACGTGCCTATTACGCCTCCACAACGTACTAAGGTGGGTCCACATAGACGATTAAGTATTTATGTTGGATACGAATCCCCAACAAATATCCGCTACGAAGATGACAGGCGATCTCTTTACCGCTAGAATAGCGGATAGTCACTTTGACGAGAAAACCTTCCCGTCGTTAGGGGGAGGTAAGGAAAAGGATTTCCTAAGGGAACGACAGTAATTTTCGTGGTGTGTTTCTCACGTTGTCTCATCTTAATCCCCGCACTTCGCAATGTGAATGTGATGTGAAAAACTGTTTTCGATATTCAGGATGTACACTGATATCGCTAAAGTGACGAGATCAAACATACCAACTACAAGCGTGCCTGCAAGGTTAGATATCCTTAAATAAGGATACACAACCATAAACTAAGGTGTTGCAACTATACTCTGTGGAAGTATGAGGTCGTGGCTCCATAAAGGAAGTTGGAGAGACCACCAGGTTCGATTGATACTCACCTAGAAAGGAAGTAGGTGAGTAAGGCACAATCTAATTATATATATCATCTGAAATCATCTCATAGAATTGTCTCTGAATATGTCCATGAATCAAACTGGAGGACGCTCTGAAGTTTTAAATGATTCTAGAGAGCAATGAAATCCTAATGGATTTTGAGAATGCACATGAGTCAATGGAAGGATCATGCGTGCATAGTGATGATATAATTCAGTTGCTCCAGAAGTAGACCACGATGAGATCGAACCATGATCTATATTGTTTAGATTTAAACAAAGAGCATATTTGGCCTACGCAATCCAGGCAGAACTTAGTTCTTTAACAATATACTGGTATTTGGTGCGTTAGTGCTAACAGACCAAGTATAAATCCTGTGGGACATACGTGGTTATTTGTCACAAAGCGTAGTGAGAATAATGAAGTCTTAAGTATAAAGACTCACCTTATGGCGCGAGGTTTCTCACAAACCCCTAGTTCGCTTATTTTCTTGTAGCGAACATCGTGATGTTCTGCTACTTAAGATTAGCTTGGCAGTTTCAGAAGGATTTGAAATGTATCTTATGGATATGGTTACATAACATCTCAATAGGGATCTTAACACAAAGATATTCATGAAAGTGCCAGACAGACTTTCATTGCCCAAATCAAGTAACTCTAAACCACGGAGTGCGTTTGCAATTAAGTTGAAACGCTCGATTAAAATAATCCGAACGGATGTGGTATACCGTTTAAGTGATCATTGGATTCAGAAGGGATATACAAATAACAAACGGTGTCCTTGCGTGTTCTTAAACACGAGTTCCAGATTTGCAATTGTAGTTGCTTATGTCGACGATATAACGTAGTAGGTACTCTTGACGAAGTAAGAGAAACCACAACTATTTGAAATTCGAAATTGAGATGAAAAATCTTAGGAAAACTTGGATGTGTCTAGGACTTGAACTAGAACATCGAGCTTGTGGAATATTACTCCACCAGTCAGCATATGTCCATAAGATAGCCAGGCAATTTAATATGGACAAAATGCACTCGCTAGCACTCCCATGATTGGTCGAAATTTAGATGTACATAAAAATCCATCTTGACCAAAGGAAGGTGACGAAGATTTGTTGGGAGACGAATATCCCCACCTAAGTCAATAGGCGCATTATTGTACTTAGAAAAATGTACTCGACCATGTATTTCGTTCCCAGTGAACTTGTTAGCTAGATGTAGCTCGACGCCAACGCGAGGTCATTGGAATGGTATCAAGAATATCTTTAGATACCTTATAGAAAACCATTGACACGGGTTTGTTTATCCCTTTGAAGATGGACGGAGAACTGCTGATGTAATGGCATCTCCTCACACTAAAATCCAAATAATGTGTTGGTTTGTTTTGCTGATGTTGGGTACCTCTCAGACCCACATAACGGTCGATCCCAAACTGGTCATGTTTTCACTGGTGGGTATACATGAATATCCTGGAGATAGACCAAGCAAACCCTAATGGCTACTTCCACGAGTCACTCTGAGATCATTGCCCTGCATGAGGCGGTTCGTGAGTATATGGTTAAAGTATATCATTACACATATTCGAGGGACGTGTGGTTTGAGTTTTACTACCGAAGAACCAACTTGCATTTGACAAAGATAATGCAGCTTCCATCGAGTAGATGAAACAAGGGTAAATGAAGGGTGATGATACGAAGCATATATCACCAAAGTTCTGTTATAATCAACAACAACAGTTCTAAATATTTAATGTCACCAAAGTAAAGTCTGACAAAAATGTGGCAGACTTATTCACAGAGTCATTGCCTAAGTCCCTATTTGGAAAACATGTTAGGAGTATAGGACTAAAGATTTGTCTAAACTCTGCATGTGAACGATATAGGACAAAAGGAATTGTCAGAAGTATCGTAATTGCATAACTGCATAAGACTAAAGGAATTGTCTAACTGCATAGGACTAAAGTATTTGTCCAAATGCGCAGGACTAAAGGATTTGTCCTACCCCCATGATTGCATGTGCAAAAGACTAAAGGAAGTGTCCAACTACATAGGACCAAAAGGAAGTGTCCGACCGTATATGACTAAAGAAATTGTCCTAACTCCCATGAATGTGTTGGACTAAAGAAATTGTCCTATGTCAGGGGGAGCATCTTGTGGTATGTTGTACTCTGTTTCCCTTATCCGAGGTTACTTTTTCCCACATGGTTTTATTACTCGGCAAGGTTTTTAATGAGACAACAATAATACCATAAATGCCATCGGGGGGAGATGTCAACATCAGGGGGAGCATCTAAGGATGTGATGATTGACATCAAGGTGTGTTGAACTCTTTTCCTTCACCGAGGTTATTTTTTCCCACTGGGTTTTGGTCCTCGGCAAGGTTTTTAATGAGACAACAGTAATACCGAAAATGCAATCAGGGGGAGCATCCAACGATGCAATTAAGGTGTGTTGAACTCTTTTCCGTCACCGAGGTTATTTTTCCCACTGGGGTTTTTTTCTATCATAAAAGTTGTGAAGCAACGAAGTAAAGTGATCGACTTCAACAAAGACATCTTACTTGGATTTATCGCATTGTACTCTTTTCCCTTCGGCAAAGTTTTGTCCCATTGGGTTTTCCTTGTCAAGGTTTTAACGAGGCAACACTGTCAACGAAGACTGCAAATATAAAGCAGGTTTCTCGCAAGGGTATTATTGTCGTCAACGAACACCGCAAAAATTTAGCAGGTTACTCGTCAGGGTAATAAATTGAGTAGGTTACACACAAGGGTAATAATGTCATTAATGAATACTGGAAAATATCGAGCATGTTACTTGTTAGGATAATATTGTCGTCAACGAATACCGCAACGATTGAGCAGGTTATTCGTCAAGGTAATATATTGAGTAGGTTACACAAAAGGGTAATAGTGTCATTAATGAATACTGGAAAAGGACGAGCAGGTTACTCGTAAGGGCAATATTATCGTCAAAGAATACCGCAAAAATTGAGCAGGTTACTCGTTAGGGTAATATATTTAGTAGGTTACACACAAGGTTAATAATATAATAAATACTGGAAAATATCGAGCAGGTTACTCGTAAGAGCAATATTTTCGTTAAGGAAATACCGCAAAATATCAAGCAGGTTTCTCGCAAGGGTAATATTGTCGCCAACGAATACCGCAAAAATTGAGCAAGTTACTCGTCAGGGTAATATATTGAGTAGGTTACACATAAGGGTAATTATGTCATTAACAAATACTTGAAATATCGAGCATGTTACTCGTAAGGGTAATATTGTTGGCAACGAAGACTGCAAATATCGAGCAGGTTACTCGTAAGGGTAATATATCGAGCATGTTACTCGTAAGGGTAATATTGTCGTCAACGATTACCGCAGAAATTGAGCAGGGTACTCGTCAGGGTAATATATTGAGTAAGTTACTCGTAAGGCAATATTGTTGTTAAGGAAATACCGCAAAATATCGAGCATGTTACTCGTAAGGCAATATTATCGTCAACGAGTACCACAAAAATTGAGCAGGTTACTCGTCAGGGTAATATATGGAGTAAGTTACCCACAAGGGTAATATTGTCATTAACGAATACTGAAAAATATCGAGCATGTTACTTGTAAGGATAATATTGTCGTCAACGAATACTGCAAAAATTGAGCAGGTTATTCGTCAGGGTAATATATTGAGTAGGTTTCACAAAAGGGTAATAGTGTCATTAATGAATACTGGAAAATATCGAGCAGGTTTCTCGCAAGGGTAATATTGTCGCCAACGAATACCGCAAAAATTGAGCAGGTTACTCGTCGGGGTAATATATTGAGTAGGTTACACACAAGGTTAATTATGTCATTAATGAATACTGGAAAATATCGAGCATGTTACTCGTAAAGGTAATATTGTTGGCAACGAAGACTGCAAATATCGAGCCGGTTACTCGTAAGGGTAATATTGTCGTCAACGAATACCGCAAAAATTGAGCAGGTTACTCGTCAGGGTAATATATTGAGTAGGTTACTCGTATGATTAATATACTTATGTTTAGGCTCTGATACCAAACGATCCCAGATATTATCAAATATATAAACAAATATATAATAAGAAAATATATAACATAAACATAGATAGAATATTAATAGAATTAACTAATAAACTTAAAATAAATAACAGAAAGTAAAGAAATTAAAGACATAGTGAAGATAGAGATACTCACAAAGATATCTTATTTATTGAAGCGGAATATATATTACAAGCTTCATACACAGCACACTCAAACTGCAACTCCAAAGACGAACTCACTCACAAACTTGCACTCTCAAACCATAACACTCTTGAAATCAAAACACACTCCAAATGAAAAACCTGCCCCTTCCCAATTATCTAGTGGGTTTATATAGGGGGAAACACACAAAAGAAAACAAAAGAGATAAGATTTCCTTTATCTTTCGGAATCTCAACTTTAACTTACATCCTTACATGTGGAAAACATATCCTAGTGGAGGATAAGATATTTTATCCTAGTGGAGCATATTCTAAGTGGAAAACATAACTTAGTGGAGCACTTCCTTTTTCCATTTTTTGGAAAATAATTTAGCTTTTAATTATCAAGAAGCATATACGTGTCCTAGATAAAAGCAGAGTCGACCTTGCTTCCTGTAGCTGCCCTGACCGGTAAGAATAAGCTGCAAACGCTTTTCCTGTATTAGGAAAACTAGTGATCTTCAGAAAAAACATACTTAGAATCGATTTGGAAGAATTCCGAAGCAGTCATCACCATTTGCACCTAAGTCTTCTGTTTCTTCTAACTTAACCTCCTCTTCTTCTGTAGTTTTAGAGGATGACAGTTGAGATGTCATGTCATCATCTACTTCCAAGGCTTGCAAAATCTGTTTTTTAAAATCTTCATTTGAAAGATCTCCATGCCTCTGTTTTAAAGCGAGAATGTGTGTCGAGAAATCCGACGGCACGGCTGACGTTGATGAAGAAGCCATTAGCTCAGCTGCGATATGTCGTATCTTTAGATTACATTGGTGCAAATGTGCACCATTAAATTTATCCCAAAATTTAATATATAGTTGCCTTTCTAAAAAAGGTATATATTCAAAATCTTCATCTCCTTCATCATTAGGAATGACATACTCCCATTTAAGTATCCAGGGGATCTCATATAAGATAAAGAACCATGACATAAGTCGCCGCTTGTCATAAGTTTGGCTATTAGCCTTAACAAATCTTTCCAAGGCTTCTAATATATAAGCCGGAAGAATGTCTGCAAAAGGACCCCAACGGCCCAACCAAACCCTGAACCAATTAGGGAGTTCCTTAATAGAAATTAACCGGAATCCTATATACCAAGAATGAGAATATTTCTGGTTTTGGTAGCATAGAGTATGTGTCCATGCCTGAATATAATCATTATAAGAAAATAATCTGGGTTTGATATGAGGATAACCAATAATCTTTTTAAAAGAGTGTGGGTTCATTCCCCAGTCTTGATAAGACAAAACATTAGTGATCACCATTTTCGAATAAGCGGGTGTGCCATTGGCATCCCTGGTAAAGTGGGAAATATTGGCGGATTCTGTTTCAATAAGAATCGCCTCGTAAAATTCTCTAGTTTTGCCATAATGAGGCAAGATATGGTCTTTAAGGTACATTCCTGCAACCTCAGCAGGATTTCTAACAATATGTTCTGACTCTATTGCCAGTAATGGTAAAGAAGAAGATAAGATATAGGGTGTTCTCTCTTCATAAGAGGAAGTAATATAGCCCTTTTGTTGGGCATTCTTATCAGTAATTTGTTTATTATGCATCCTCTTATTAGGATTTGGATAAGTTAGCTGGAGAGGCTTTCTTCTAGCCATTTGTCGATCCATTTCTCCCCTGCAAAAATTCACGAGTTAAAAAATCAGGAAGAGAATTAGTATCCCCTTTTATATATTCAATCTTAAAATCAAATGCGGATAGAATAGCTTGCCACCGAGCAAAAATTTGCCTGGAGGCTAAATTCTTAACATCTTTTACCAAAACTTCCTTAGCTGCTTGGCAGTCTACTCTAATAAGAAACTCTTGATTTAATAAATCACTTTCGAACTTGGTAACACAATGCACTATTGCCAGAATTTCTTTTTTAATGGTAGAATAATTCTGTTGTGCTGACTTCGAAACCCCAGAGGTATATCTGACCAGTTGTTCTTTCCCCTGAATTCTCTGTTTAAGAATTCCATACCCCGCATCTGAGGCATCAGTTTCAACTATTTTGTAAGCTGTAGGATTAGCTATAGTAAGACATGGTAGCTCTTTAGCTTTAACCTTAATTTTTCTTACTGCATTCGTATGTTCTATGGACCAAGGTAGAGGATTTTTCCGTAACCGAGCATATAAAGGTCGACTGTCTTTAGCCAAATCTTTATAGAAATCTGCTATATAGTTTAAGCTCCCTAGAAATCTTTGTAACTGGGTTTTATCCCGTATTTCATCAGGGAACTTATCTGCAAAAGCTATAGCTCTTTCTATAGGTATTATTGTACCTTTATTAATATTATGGCCTAGGAATCTAATTTGGGTCTGAAATATTTTCATCTTTTTCGCAGAAACCACTAATCCTGCTTGCTTCACTATTTTAAAAAAAAATTGATAAGTGTTTAAAGTGTTGTTCAATGGATTCTGAATAAACCAACACATCATCAATGTAAACAATTGTAAAAGTAGAGTATGCATTAAATATATTGTTCATAATATGTTGAAACTCTGACGGAGCATTTTTTAAACCAAACGGCATCACATTCCATTCATAATGTCCAAAAGGGACTGTGAAAGCTGTTTTGTATTTGTCTTTTTCAGCAATTTGGATTTGCCAATATACTGACTTCATATCAAATTTTGAAAATATAGTGGCATTATGCAACCTATCTAAAAGGTCCTTTTTATTAGGGATTGGGTACCTAATCCATCTTAATGCTTTGTTCAGAGGTTTATAGTTGATTACTAGTCTGGGAACTCCCCTCTCTAATTCTGCCGCCTTTTCTACATAAAAAGCAGGACAACTCCAAGGAGAGTAACTCTTCCTAATTAATTTTTTATTTTCTAAATCTTGAATCTCCTTCTTACATATTTCTAGTAATCTATTATTCATCTGAATTGGCCTAGCCTTAGTGGGAATCATTTTTTCAGAAAAGTCTGGCTCATAAGGTAATTCAACTATGTGTTTTCTTTCCCAAAAGGCATTAGGGATCTCAGCACAGACCTCCTTTATTAAAAGATCATTACGGTCATTAATCTGTTTTTGAAGCTTTGGACATTTTAATTTTTCTTCTATTTTCTTATATTGAATTTCCTCTTTTAAGAAGAAAAGGAAATTCTCTTTGTGCCTAATCTTATTTTGTATATGATTAATATACTTATGTTTAGGTTCTGAGACAAATTCAAATACGATTTTATGACCCTGAACAACAGTTTGGATCCCAGAATTGCTAATCTGCTGTGGATATAACATGTTCAAGAACGGGGTTCCTAATATGCATGCTTGGGACAAATTCTTGACCATAATAAACGGGGTTGTTAAGCATATTCCATTATTACATACTGCTGAATCAGATAATTTGTAATTAATTATGAGTTTGTTTCCATCTGCTGTGTTGAGCACTTGAGTAGTCTTACTAAAATATTTTGTGGGAACTAATCCCTCATTCAGGCAATTTAAGTCTGCTCCGGAATCTATAAGTGCCATAGTATCAAAACGGTATTTCTTTCCTATGATTAAAGATACAAGGGTATACCACTTTTGAGTAATTACTTTATCAATTAGATTTATGAACTGCATATCATCTACTTGTTGGTTTGCGGTGGATGATTCTGGTTTATCTACTTGATTTTTTGGGGTATCAACTTGATAATTTTGCAAAATATCATCAAATGACTTTTCCTCTTGTGAATCATATTCATCTTCAAGTGGCTTATGAAGTTCTAATATTTGGACTCTTTGCTTAAGCCCTCGTAATTCATTTTTAACTTGATTGACTTCGGACTGGAGTTCACTTACTGAGGGTTCTGACCTGACATGTCGGTTTTCTACCCTTGCCATAATATCCTTAAAGCTATATGGTGTATGGGTTGGTGGTTTAGGCTTTTCTAATTTTAGTTTTGGTGTATTCTTAGCAACCTCAATATATTGTTCCAAGGCTGCCCTCTTTGAACTCGGATTTTCAATTTTATCAATTAATTCTAAAATAAAATTCTCTTCATGAGAAATAACATTAATTCCTAACCTAGACATTTGCTTGTGGGAACAATTATGACATGAACAGTTTTCCGAGCATTCTTCAGTATCTGATCCAGAATCAGTTTCTGAAGATTCATCCTCAGTTGGATCTTCTTCAGTATTGTCTGAAGAGTCAGATTCCATTAACAGAACCTGTTCTAGCTGACGCTTAAGCCCTTCATCTATATTGAGCTCATTAATTTTTTGTTTCGTACGACATTTATTTTTATAATGTCCGACTTTTCCACACTGGAAGTTGTTTTTAGTATTATATTGTTTGTATCGTTTATTCTTGTTTTTTGTGAAATTTGTTCTATTAGGTCTATGCTGGTATCTATCGAATTTTCTAGATCTCCGTGTATGCGGTGGAGTACGTTTCTTTCTAGATAGTAACGCTGATGGTGTTGTGGTATAACCTAACTGTTCGCAGAAATCTCCTATTTCTCGTTGTTTAGTTATTTTATTCTTTTGCAACTGTCTATGTAGTTTTATATCTGAACATAAAGCCAGACCTTCAGATATAACTTCCGAAGATAACTGACCAAAAGTATAATCCTTATATTCAATTCGTCCATGACTATTTTTCGCTTTTAGCCTATTCCTAACCCTTTCAGCAAACAAAGGGGGTAATCCTGAGATGAATTTTTCCTTCCAAAAATCAGAATTAGAGTGGCAATCCTCTCTGCTAAATAATTTAGACCAAAAGACATCTTTATACCATCTATAGTGAGATAAGGTTGGGCATTTTAGGTTAATGAGTACCTCTTTAGATCTTTCCATGTGTTGGGATTGACTTCCTACAAAATGAAGAGCAATAGTATACAATAATGTATTTACTGCATCCTCATGTGCCTGTATAGTACCATTTTCTAATTTAACTGTTTTAGCAGCGGTATAAATATCCCATCTTGCTTTTTCTTGCATATGAAAATCCCACCAACCTTTGAGTTGGCCACTAAAGCCCGAGACTATTGCTTCAGCAATTTGTTTATCACCATTCTTTTTAGGTCCTAACCTTTGCATACATAGTCATTTGCCTAATAATATTCACGATTTGGTATTCCGTCATACCATCTATATTCCATTCTACTATAGATGTTCCATCAAATGTAGTTTGATTCCAGTTATAATCTTCTTCAAGTTGTAAATCTACTGGAGTAGGCCTATGGTAATAATTTCTTGTAGCTATAGTAGGTGTATATTTTTGCTTACCGAAAGATACTTTATTGATTGTATCCGAGTTTTGGAATATTTCCTCTAATTCATCTATATCTATATCATCATATTGTTCTTGTTTAGATAAGACATTAACGTGTTGGGTTGGACCTTTTGAAGTACTAGCCTCTTCTGAGGCCTTTGGTGTCGAGGATGAGGATATGTTTAATAAGCCTAATTTTTCAACAAGGGCATCAACAAAACTATTATCGGATCCTGATCCTGATAACTTAAAAAGGTCTCTGTCAATTGATGGGGGTGGTTTGAATAAGAGACCATCTGGAAGGATGGAATCTACTGTTGTAACTTTAATTTCTTCTACATCTTGTATTTTGTCTTCCTTATCTTCCTTGTTTTCTAACATATTTTCTATTCGAGTGGTTTGCTTACCCAATGACTGTAGACATAAGTTTGTATAATTATTCTGTTGCATTATTTGACCAAGATCTTGACGAGTCCCTAAGGTACTGTTGCTTTCAGTCAATCCTTTTTTATATGGGGATGCTAAGGCTTCTTCAATCTTCAGGCCTACTTCTGGCGGATGGATCGAATGGACTATTTTACCTTCTCTTGTTTCATATTTTTGAAATATATTTTCCAACGTATTAAGTGATTTTTGATATTTTCCTAAGTTATGAATTCCGAGAAAATCCTCAAACCATACGAAAAATGGTTTTCGTTCCTTACTATTGAATAAATATACACTATAAGCTTTATATATCTTTTGCCTTCGACTAGGGTTGAATTTAGAATTAAACCATCTCCTCTTTGTTTTATTTTTTGAGCTATGGTATTCACTTTGTAGAATTCCTATTTCAGTCAAGGGTTCTTGAATTACATTTATCTCAAATTCTAAATCAGAAAATGTTGGGTCAGCTTGTTCTGGGATATTTCTTCTTCCAGATTTCGGTGTATCAACCCTATAATACGGCTTATTAACCTGGTTTGAGTCTGTCTGACTCCTTCTATTGTAACATCATGTGGGTCATTAATAAAATTATTGATAGGATCTGTATAAGAGGATGAGGCAACAGAAGGTCTTGGCCTTGTTCCTTCAACAGAATGTCTCGGCCCCGTTCCTTCAACAGAAGGTCTCGGCCCCGTCCCTTCATTATCTACTATCCTAAGTCTAGTTTTACGAAAAGATGTAAACTGTATTTCAACATCTCCATCATCATACTCAACTATTTGTTGAAGGTTTTGGTTCTGAAATGGTTTCGCTGGAACCTCTACCTGTAAAGTCCATTTTTCTGGAAGGGTGACCTGATCCCATTTAATCGTACGAGGAATTGCCGTATTGGCCTTTCCTATATTAGTATGAAAAAGGGCTGTTTGACCCCTTGTATCATAAATTTGTGCATTTGGACATAAGGTATTCATAACCTTATAATATATTCTATAAACAACTGCTAAATTTTGTGACCCCATGACCATATCAAATCCCTGAGTTCTAACATTTAGAGTCAAGGTTTTTAGGAGTCCTGGATCACTTAGAGATACTGAAAAGTTTGGAAAACAATTGAAATATATAGGCCCTTCACATAATGTGGACTCAATTATTCCTAATAAAGAATCAGTGAATTT
>JAJJMA010238274.1:0-14779 GCA_023529015.1 Papaver nudicaule
TCCAGTTAGAGGTTTGGATATTGATTTTTGAGATCGTCCAGACTTTACCATAAGACTCACGAGCCAAAACGAAAAGTTGGTAGTATTTCGGTACCCCTTCTTTTTCACTTACTGTTTTCTTTAGCTGTGTTTTTAATGTGTATCTTCGTTAGTATCCCCATTGTTGTCAAGTCTATCGTCGTATATTTTATGAATTCTACTGTTTATGTCTGAATGTTTACGCCGAAGGATTTATCCTCTAATTAAGGATTTATCCTTCTTTTTTTTTTTAGACGCCGAGGTTGTTTTTATGGTTTCGTTGAGTGTTACCAATTTTAATGAGACGTCGCTTGTTCGTATGGGTGCTTCTCTTTGAATCCATAGATATCATTGTTCGAGGGCACCATCGAGACACTCGTGAAAGTACCTTTCTGTAAGCCCTTCCGAATATGATGTTTATTTTTTCTGGGTTATCCATATTTTAATTTTGTCATTTTATTTGTTTATACTAACGAGAGTGCAGCTCGGACCTTTTTCGGCGAGTCTGCTTGTAAAAATATGTTTCACGCCATCTGGAAGCATCGCCCGTAGTACTTCGGACCTTATTTGAGAGTAGTTCGGGCCTTCTTAGGATCCCGATTTGTTTTTTCTTGGTGACGCTCCATATTCCCTGCACCGGTCCTTTTGGCTTGATTGGATCTCCGAAGTGCAGCGACCTTTTATTTGCTTCGGCTAGTTGCTTTTTAAGCTTTTTTATCTCTGTTTTTCAAAATAAATTTCTAAGTTGTGGAGCTCTCGCCGTATCTTCTTCGGTTGGATGGTGTAAAGGTATGTCGTTATCAGGGACAACCACCTCATTTTCATTTTCGTCGTTTTCTCCATTTTCTTGTTGTACTTGCTGTCGAGGTAGTTCGCTAGCCTCTACGAATCCTTCTCCCTCTGGGCCTAAGCCCACTATATATACTTCGTCTTTGTTTACTTGTTCTCTGTGTCGGACTGTGCTTGCCGCCACTTCGGGTGGTAACCTTACTCGTTGAGAATCTGGTGTAATGTTACCTCGAGGAACCGGTCCCTTACCTCGAAGATCCCACTTGCTGCTTCGAAGCCTGGTCAGAAGACAAAAAACCCGTGAGGTCCAAGGTGGCTACTGCCGTGTACTATGTCCGCCATGCAGTTCTGTTCGTTGCAACGGTTTTATCGTGTGAGTTTTCTCGTTGGTCACATTCGTTTCTTTTAGGCTGCTTCGGAGCCTGGTCAGACCATATTTTGTGTCTTTTAGTCAAACTCATCTTTCCCAATGATTCCTGCATACAAGTTTATTTCCAAATGTAGCAGGTACTTTGAAAACCCTAAAAATATGTCTAAAAGAATTTTCCCATAAACGTTTTCTTACAGCCGATCCTGATTTTAAGGCATATATTATGAAAATCAACTACCATACTTGAAATGGGTTTCATCATGCCCAGGTTTGAAACCCTTTGACGATGACCTGACCATCTAATGATTTGCTCATAAAACCCTTGAACATACTAAAGCCTTTAAGGATCTTTAGACGTTTAAGGTATTGGAGCGTTTGTTTAAAGAACAAGCTTTGAAGATCTTTGGAAAAATGGGGAAAATCTATGAAAAAATTGAAAATCCGAAAAATCACAGGCAAACCCTAAGTTGTTTTAATCAGTCCCTGTTTCTAGCGCCAAACTGTATGAGTAGAAAATCTGCATAGGTACATGATGTTCTATGGACCTCAGATCTCACTCACACACACAGTTATTTAAACATGATTCGAGGTATGAAGACCTCAAGAACAATACCGAAGATATGTAAAAAGACATTAATCAAAGGACTAAACATATAAATATTATATATTAGTGTTGCAACTACATGGATTATGATCCTAAGGAGCTAGAGGAGATACACACCTAATCCCTCTCTTGCCACTTAGGTTACACCCAAAATTTCCCATCCTTACAATGTTCCCCAAGCTCGCTTTATATAGGCCGAGCTTGGGTGGTTTACAACTAATAAGACAAGGGACTCAATCGTGGTGGTGTCAGTCCTTGTCGAGTAAGGCGGTTCCTTCGGCGGTACTCCGAAGATGGCTCTGGGGCATCAGTCTTTTGGGGCAGTGTCCGAATCCCTTTCTTCTGATTCTTCTCTCGGTGTCCTCGGTCTTACCTTTCTTTGGTTTGGTCCCGAGGCTTTACTATTACCTTTGGCGCGATCTGGCTTCTTGGATCTCTGACACGTGTCCCGAGGGGTTTTACCCTCAACAGATTTAGTACCACCCGTGTCCAGTCCGCCCAAATGGTGAATTTGGAAACTGCACCCCTGTCCAGTCCATCACCGGCGGATTTGGGTTCAGCGGGTGAGCGGATTGGATGCGGATAATCCGCGGATTTTGTTTAAGTTTCAGAAAAAATGAAAAAAAAAACTCATGGAACCAGAACAAGCAGCAAATATCCCATCTTCAAAACTAAACTAGGATAATTACAATGAAGAATTGATCGTTAAATTGATAATTGCATTGAAGAAATGTTGAGACATCATCCACTTCTTAATCTCACAACCTATGAAGCCCAATCAAACCATTGAAACTACCAAATAACACTACAAGAAAAATCAAGAAAAAAACACCCTCTTCTACTGCAAAACTCACCACACTTCGCAAAAAACTCCTAATTCCAATTAAAAACTAAATAAATCCCCTATTCACTCTAATCTCCCCTAACACAAAGAGAAACCCCCAATTTCTTCTTATGTCTAATCTCCCAAACACACAGACGAGAAAAACTTGATTTCTGCTTCTCTTGAATCCCTAATATCCGCTACTTCTTCACTGTAATCTCCTGAGGGTTAACCGTACACATTATATATAAAAATCAACTTTCCTATAGTATCCCTAATATATAGGTATAATCCTTAGATTACTCTTAAGGTCCGGTATCCAATGGATTTGGCGGATTTACCCGTGTCCAGTCCGCCAAAATGGCGCATTTGAAACACAACCCGTGTCCAATCCACCAAATGGCAGATCGGGTACCCATCCGCGAAAGTGCGGATCAGATCGCATAAATCCAGCGAGTACCGATCCATTGCTCAGCCCGAGTTCGTTCGGACAAGTGGACAGCCAGTGCCACTATATGATACCGATATAGATGTTGAGCGAGAGAAACTCCATCGTCAATGAGAGACATAGATCGTATCGTTAGAGTTTGAATTCAAATTGTTAAAATATAGGGTCTTACACGTTTCTATTATGGTCCAACTGTTCTTATTTTTACCAAGGCTAAAGCAAGATAAGCTAGATTCATTGAGCAGTTAATCTGGAAAATCTATTAATTTCGAGAAATCGGGTATGAAATTTAGTCCTAACTCCTAAGGTTAGCAACCATGTAAATAATGAAGTATCTAATATTTTAAACATCAAGAAACTTGCTCTTAATAACAAATATCCAATATTTATTGACAAATACAAGAAAACTAGTTGCTTGGTAGTCCAAATGTTTGAGTTCACCAGAAAGAACCATTCTTACTCAAACTGTATTGAGTTCTTTAGCCTCCCATCATATTTGAGTATTTCATATCCCTATCAAATTAACATAAAAATGGACTCAATACTTGTGATACCATTATTCCTCTTTTACGTATAAGAACTTTGTTCTTCGTTGGAATTTTGTAAAAGTCTTATCTAGGGATCGAGAAGTCTAGAAGTACCTTTCAAGGAAAACTAGTTTATGTTTATTAGTTTTCTTTGTATTATACTTGTGTTCAGTTTTATCACGTCTATCATGGTCTTACGATCTTTTTTATTCGAAGGTCCTTATCTTCTAATATAAAACCACTCAAGATCGTAGTGATAAGAACATCTCTTTATCTATTGACCTAGATTTATAAGCAAGTTGATCTCAGATTGTGTGTCAACTTAATAGATACTGAGTGGAATCAAGATCATTATTTTGAATTATTTATTTTCCAGGTACTTTGTTCATCGAAGTTATCATTATTGTACGCATCCAAAATTGCTTGATATCAACTGGGACGACAAGGTTGCTTTTGTTTAATATCTATAGTTTGGTTTCTAAACCTTGTTTGGTATCTCAAGGGATTTATCACCAAATAAACTTAAATCCTTGATCGTGGTGTAAAACAACTTCAGTGAAATATCTTGTAAGGCTCACCCTAAATCACCTGCTTACAATCCTAAAAACACATTCGAAGCTATGAGCCATTGAGGAACTAAATCATCTATTTAAGCACCTAATTACAGGTTCGATATAAAGATAAACCTAAAACTAACCCTCTCTGGGAATATATAGATGAAAACCTCTCAAATGATACATATAAATAGTATATTTGTTTTCAAACAAGGTATACATAATGGTTACAACAAAATAACGGCAAAAGAAAAAACAAGTTTTCAGCCCAGCGCGTCTTTCCGTACACAACCAACCCTGTTATCTTAAACTTGAGTGGAAAACGAGTGAGCACATAATCCTCGAAAGGGTGCTCAGCATAAAAGAATAACTAACTTTCAAGCAAACACTAAAATGATTCGAAAAACAATGTATATTCGATGAAATCGGCGGAAACGCATACACCAACATGTTAACAGTGGCCTCTAGATAATAAAAGTAATAATTCTAACGGGAAAGCCCGTGCCTCGGCACCATTCCATATCGGCAAACATGAGGAAGTCCTCATAGCATAATAGATCTATATATCGGGCAGTCCATGCCCGTAATATTGAGGAACTGCGAACATACCAGTAAATGGCCATGAAAAACGTCACAATAATAAATACAAGAGAGTTTCGTTATCCATTCCACCTTAATGGATGCCAAACCATCCTACCGTATAGATTTCGATCCACTAATCCATCTTCCAGTGCTCGTTGTAGGTAATGATAGACTGTTACCCGCACAAACGATTCAAGAGTCACAACTGGACTCAATTAGCGAAAAGTACACACAAGACACAAGGAATATTAACAAGTTGTACAAACAATTATACCAAATTCTGACCTAAAGTTGATAACTGGACTATCAAAGTTGTACTACTACTACTACTACTACTACCTATTAATTCCATATTTGAATACATCCAACTTAATACTAATAACCGACCAAAGTAAGTATATACATGTGTGCATACCGACTGATTTTACTAATGGTGCGTTTGGATGCAGGATTTTAGAGAGGGGATTCATGGGACCAAGGGATTTGGTAGAATTATAAATCCCTTGGCCCGTTTGTTTGCCAAAATCCCTTGTATTCATGTTTCCCCTGGGAAACACTTTCCCAGCAAATCCTCCAAATCGAGTAACACCTCCCCCCCTGTTATTTGCTTGGAAACTTTCCAAGGGATTTGTGGCCCCACCAAAGTTAAACGCTAAAATCCCATATAAAATCATCGGTTTAGTTATCTTTCCTCTCCACATTTCCGCCTCCTCCCGCCATAATCCCGCCATATTTATCATTTCTTGTCGAAGCTGCAAAGGTAAACCCTATTCATATCATATGATGTCAAGTTTGATTTTTAATACATCTTCCTTCATTTGATTATGTTTTTACGTGGGTTTTGCAGTATTGTTTATGTAGTTTGTTCTGGTTCTTAGGACTTCTTGATTCATCACCAAAATGATAGGGTCTTGTTTTTTGTATCGTAAGTAGCTAACTAGTACTGTTGTTTCTTCTCCTTGATGCATAAAAGTGATTTAAAGAGATAGATAGATATGTGTTTTTTGTTTTTTATTATGCTTGCACGGTTGCACACTAAGCACATAGGTATGTATTTTTAATATCAAAGATTTTAAATCCACCAACTAAGTTGAGGACGAGATAGTTAATATGGAATTTCAAAACAGAGCATTTGTGTAAATCCTAGGTTTGCCAAACAGTACATGGAATTTCAAACAAAGGATTTGGCAGTTTCCAGGGATTTTTTCTCGAGTTACCAAACGCGCCAGGTATTTACATAAATCCCGGGTTTTATAATCCCCTGGAATTATAAATCCCCTAGAAACATAAATTCTGCATCCAAACGCGCCATTACTAAAAATCATTTAAAATACATAGACCAACGATTATCCAAGTTACACCATTCATGCTTTCTCGCCTAACAATCCATATACATAACCACTGCCTGAAACATAAACTAGCTAGGTTTGATTTCATTTCACTATGGACAATAATAAATACTGTATAAAATACTAACGGAGTTGAAATCTAGCTAATTGACTCTACCAAACACAACCAACATTTGAGGACCTGGGATTAGCCCAGTGGTTCCTCATCGGGACGTGTCAAAAAAAAAAAAAAATATAAATAATTGTGATCAATTACTAATCATTTTATAAAACCATACTATGAATATAGTGTGACTCTAATAGTGTATACTTTACTATTGATTAATCTCTACTAGCAACCCATTGTATCTCCTCCATGTATGATCTTCCCCAACTCCATCTAATTTCTCTTTTACCTTTAAAACACTATGTGTGCTCTCTACTTTCTTTAACTTAGCAATAAGAAAGACATAACAATTCATTAAGCATACTACCTATAATTTAGTAAATAAAGCCTAATTAATGCATGGTGTGACAGATACACACTCTAGGTGGAATATGCAGAATTACTCCCACTTATCTTAATTCATTTTTATTATTACCATTTACTATCACTAATATAAAACACATCGAAGACAACTTAGCCTAGACAAACGGGCCATTGCGATCTCGCCAAGTGTGAGATCTAACGATTGTGGTTGTATTGGGTCTTTCATATCCCCATTGACCTCCTTAAATGGTTATTGGCCCACTTCATGAATTCCCAATAAAAAATATGTTATGTTTATGTACATTATTAATTAGTGTGTCATTATTTTTTTGTATATAATCAATAGTTCATTAATTAATCATTTTTTATATAAAATCTTTATTAATTAATATAATAAATATTTATTTATATATGATAATTTTGATAAAAAATTACATCAATACACATTGGTGGTGACTGTGGCGGTGTTAGTCAATAGTGGTGGAAACAGTGGTGGAAAAAGTAGTGGCATTGGTGATTTTTGTAGTCTCATCGTTTTAGCACGATTGATGAAGATGGGTACCAAAGATTCCACGATGATACAAAATTATGTAGGAACAAAAATAATTATGACTGTTGGATCATTCAAATGGTACCCCTGTAATTTTTGGTACTTTCTCATAAAACATATCAAGGACAAAAAATTATGTAGGAACAAAAATAATTATGACTGTTGGATCATTCAAATGGTACCCCTGTAATTTTTGGTACTTTCTCATAAAACATATCAAGGACAAATTATGCTAGAAAAAGGGCCGTTGAGATCTCTAAACGTGTCAGAACCAAATGTTGTCGTTGTATCGGATCCCTCTCATCCTATTAACCCCCTAAAATGGTGACGGGCCCTCCTGAATCCGTGAATGCCCATTTAAAACCATGTTATATTTAGTTGTATGTGTTTTATTAATTAGTGTGTCAATGTTATTTGGAATAACACTACTGGAATGCTCATTGAAATAACCACATGTGTTATGGAGAAATTATGGAAAGTTCATCTATGAAGATCTGCAACTTAAGATTGAAACAATATACCGTATTATGGTCTTTACCTACTGGATAAAAAACTACAGTAGGGAGATCAAAATTACAAGAATACTGTACGATGCTCCCAAAATATAAAATTGAGATATGTAAAACTAAATAAAAGATAAAATTGAGAAATTATCAAGGCAAGTTTACAAAGCAAAAGTATCCCAATATTAACAGGGCAACGAGTATTCTAAAAGTAACATGGCAATGAGTATTCTAAAATTTAGGGTGGTATGAGGCGATGTGAGAAGGAGAAAAACATATTTCAAAGGAATAAACGTACAATATTTAACGATCCCGTGCCGTCTGCGGCAAGGGATTTGCCCGTGCCGCAGACGGCAAGGGACTGTTCAGTATTGTGCGTGACATACTCCGTCTCTCGCCGCCTCATAGTAACCCAAATTTTAGAAGACCCGTTATGGAATTAATTTCGGAATACCATATAAAACACATCAAAGACAAGTTTGCCTAGACAAACGGACCATTGCGATCTTGCCAAGTGTGAGATCAAAGGGTTGTTATTATTTCAGGTCTCTCATTAAATCTCTTAAAGGTTATCGCTCCATAATTGTCCATTAAAAATCCATTTTATGTTTATTAGTTAATGTGTCATTAATTTTTTATAATCAATAATTTATTAATTAATCATTATAAATGTCTCATTCATAAATATAATAAATATTTTTTAAAGATAATTTTGATAGAAATTATTTTTATATTTTTTATAGATTTGAAAGGTTGGATCGAAGCCCGCTACCTACAAATACAAAATGCAAATTTGGATAGAGATAAAGCACAATGTTGGATCGACAGTTTTTGTGGCCTCGAGAAGGTGGCAAAGGATTTTCTCCAGTATAGCATCTCAACGTTGATAGCCATCAACAAGGTTTTCTCTAATGGCAACTTCAAACATGTATAAGATTGTGCACAGATGATTTCACCGGGTTATGCATTTGAGGTACTATACAAAGTCATTTTGCATAGAAAAATTGTTTTCGAGATATGTGTGGCGAATGCTTACCAAGGAAGCAAAATAATATTTCCTGTTTCGGGTGTAAACATGCCAGACTAGCTATCAAAAAAATGTTGGATATGCAGAAAGTAATGACACAACTATTTATAATACAAATACGATCGACAAAAATAATGAGAGTGAAATGGAGAAAAGAAACAACTGATGGAGATTCCGATGACAATTGGGAGCAAGAGAAAACAGATGGTGATTATGTTGGAACCATTTGAAGGAGCCAATACATTGGGACAATAGACAACTATAACGGTGAGTTTTTTTTTTTAAGTACAAATTAAGAAAACCAATATTTTTTTTATCTTTAAAACAGACACAACAAAAGGCACAAAAAATAAGGAGTAGATGATAAACATGGGTGTTTTTTTTTTTTGACAAACAAGCGTGCAGTGTGTAACGACGACACTCAACCAGAAGGTGGGAATAACAAACAAATAATACAAAGACATGTAATTAGATTATAATTTTAGTGGACAATAATCATCTCGGATTATAATGCATCTACGAATGCGACATGTAATTGGAGGGTGAAATTAATAAGGTTTGTTAGAGATTCTTTTTCATGTTGGTAGGTAGTAATGAAACATTAGTAGTTGTGTTATGTGTTCCAATATTTTTGAGAGACTAAAGCTTATAAGCATTTATGTTTTGATTATGCTATCTAAATGTTAAAAAAAAAACTCAAATACTTATCAGATTAGTGAAAGCACTACCAAACGTCAGGGTAAGTCAATCAAGTGCATACTCCAAGATTAACACTAAACCAACCTGATCTCATTAAACAGTTCGATAAACATGTGGACACAAGAAGAAAAATATTTACAGAGAAATGAGGGAAGGAAACATTTACTGGACATCTAAACCGACATATAAATAACAGAGGTTATGGGAGGATGGCAAAGAAAGGGATAAATCTATGAAAGAGGAGGCATTGAACGAAAAGGGATGAACAATGGCATTTCAAGCACTATACCCGCAATAAAATTGTATTATTCAAAGAAATCGTGATGAAACCTAAAAACGAGGTTTATAATCCTAGAGTATTATTCCCTTACCTTGGCTTCAAAATTGGACCGAAATGGAAATTGTAACAAGATATAACACTGATATTACAAAAAACCAAACCCCTCAGATTAAATTAGTCTATTTGTTTAAGATTTTTGACACCGTTATCTACGACAAGCAGTTTGTCGAGCGTCGAGTCAGCCCGTCGAAAACATGATTTCTGCCTGCGTAGTGTGATATAAACAAGAATGATAATAACGTGGGAACCAAAATAACAATACTTGGTCATCAAGTGATTTTTGTGGACTTCAATTTATCAATACCTTCCTTCTAATAAATTTGAAGACTGAAATTTCAGAGTAGAAAATTGAGCGAATGCAATGATAATATTCTAATTCACCAAATGTGCTTATTCCTAAACGAGTCTTTATAATTTGGATCTGAGCATGGTTTACACGGCAACAGGCCTTCTCAAGTTTGGGATATGAAAGAAAATAACATAATTCAAACAAATAGACGTACAATACTGAATAGTCCCGTGCCGTCTGCGGCACGGGCAAATCCCTTGTAGTTTTACATTACTTAATACTCCCTCCGTTTCAATTATATAGGCGGAGGGACCAAATCTCTTAGATTAAGAAAACTATATTGGAGTCATAACTTTCCATGTTTTTACCTATTTTAACCTTTGTCTTATTGCAAACACAATTACCTATGTATAATAAATTAGGGTATGTGTTGGAAATTTTATCTTGGAACTAAAAATCCGCCTATAATTTGAAACAAGCAAAAGGGGATATTCCGCCTATATAAAAGAAACGGAGGGAGTATTTAACAGTAATTAGTAATTGACACACTGCTATATAGGTGTCCATGCAATATTAAGTCACCATTTAGTATTTAATTAAATAATACGCATTCCTAATCATTATCCTTATTAACTAATGATTAATTATAAGTACTTAATGATTATTTCTGTATTAAAACAAGAAAAAAATAATTAACTTGAGATTAGTATAACCCTAGTCAGGGTCAAGTCAAGGTTGACCGATTTTGACTCTCATCTTTCGTATGCTATATTTTCTATGTCCGGGTCCAATTTATGCGTTCAAATAGTCAATTTCGCATGATTTTACGAGAGCAATCAAATGGTGCTAATGTATTATCAAAATTATTATTCATTATTTACAAAATTTAGGGCTCAAACCCAATAAATTAGGTCAAACCCAACGAATTTGCCAATTGACCAGTCTATAGTCATTCACCAGCTTCTGGTTCGTTACAAATTCTACCAACCTAATTTGGAATTTTGTTCCACCAAAATTAGAAACGATCTTCCTCTCTAGTAAGTATTGCTTGTACTTACAAACGCCGAAAACTCAAACCCATCTTAGATGAGTTCAAGGCCACCATCTAATGAAGCACAAATTTTATGGCTTTCTATACTCAATAACTATAATATTCAGTTCTAAGTTCACTATTCAAATTCCTATCTCAATCAGGATTGACTGAAGGTGTCGAAAGAACTTAATGAGCTTCCTAAGTGAAATTGGGTTCTAGTGGTTTACTATTATAAGCAAATCACCTTTCAACGAATGCTGATCCATGTCTGTAATCAGCCTTTCAAGGTGTTTTTACGTGCAAAAACAATGTACCATCTCTGGGTGCTTTCGTAGAGCTCGAGATCAAAGTCGAACAAGACGAGCCTAAACCAAGTCAATGGCCGTTCACGTCCACTAGTACAAAAAGTTACATAGGCCACTTTTTTTTATTTTATAGCCTAGTCACGTTTTTTTCCGTGGCTACAGGCTGAAAAAACCTATGATTTTGTTGTGGCCACGTTTTAAGTTCACTACCACTTTTATGTGGCCATTGAGCACCATTTGGTCATGGTTTGAACTAAACTCATTACACGTAGCCATAGACGAGTATATGGTCACATTAAACAATTATATTTCCGTGTCGAATGTGAGGGTGGCATTGGACACAAATACTCCCGCGTGGCCGTTCTCCAATCTGTATACGGCACCCTGCTACACTGTAAGTGTAGGTTGACGTGGGAATCACACGTACCATAAAATCATGTCCCCAGAGAAAACTTCACCCTCTCCTCTTTTATCTGCGTTTTCCATATTTCTGAAACCTAACTCTACATCTTTCTCCGCCTCTCTCACACAACCCTAACTCTACATTCACACAACCCTAACTCTACATCTTTCAAGTTTCAAGTACTTCTGCAACAACAACAACTAGCATCACATCCTTACTTCTAACAGAACTCATTGACCAAACTGTTCACAAAACGAATACGAGATCTTAGCGAATCTAGGCACTTTAATTTCTGTTAAACGAGTTTTTTAATCGAGATATATTATTTATTGAGATCATAAATCTAATCATGTTTTCTCTGTGTATTGAACCTCTGTATACTGAGTCGAGATCTCTCGTTCTGAGAAGAAGAAAAGCAAGAAGATCGAAAACAAAGATGAATTCGAGTCTCGACAACCAAGAATCATATGGTAAAACCCTTTTCCCTGATGATTTCCAGAAAGAAGAAGCATCTAAACATTAAGAAGAATTCAAGCCCCATTTTTATTTGGCTTATGAATTTGATTTGGTGTATGGGTTTTGTCTCTCGCTCTCTTTCCACTGGTGCTTTTGATATCTAGTAACAAAAAAAGATTCAATTCATAGTTTCTGTTCATTTTCTTTTCTTCATTTTTGTTTGTAATCTGATTTCTCGGGTGTTTGGATTTGAGATTTTTGGAGGTTAGAGAAGGAAAATTTTGGGATTACATTAAGTGGGGGCATTAGTGAGTACATTGGGATTATATCCTGTGAAGCACCAGCTCTTATAATGTGGCGAATGAATTATTTGTTACATTGGTTGTTCATTTGCTATTGTTTGGAGCAGATTTGCATTCTAAAACATTGCTACTGGCTCTCTTGCTCCGTTGAGGTCTAGTTACATACTTATTGCAATTGTTAATTTGTTAATTTCTCTTTTGCATCTTTCTGTTATAGGGTTCCTACTGGTTATGTTTGGATGTATCTTAGTTTTGTGTTGTTATTGGCTGTAGGGATTTGGTTCACATTCCAAGTTGATTAGATACACTTTTCTAATTCATATCTATTTAGTGAATGGTTACTGATTGATCCTAAGGAACACCCAATGCTGCTTTTTGAATCATCTTCATACTTTTTTTTTTCAATATTAAAAAAGGTGATCGACTATCCTTATTTTCATAGTGTGCTATGTAGTTTTATGATTCGATGATTTGCAATGTCTAAACCACTCATATTGCAGCTAGAAAGAGGTAGCTGGTGTAATGCAGATGAAAACAGGTAGCTCTAGCAGTTGGTGTATTGCAGACAGGGGTGGTGTTAAAACTGGCCAAGCATTTGGCAATTTCTCCTACTGTTCATCTTTCTGATGAGGTGATTTTCTTCCAGCGTTTATCAATTGGTGTTCATAATTCTTTTCTCCAGGCTACCCATGATAATTATATTATCTAAGTTTAGTTTGCTTGATCTCCTTGCAGTGTTCTGTTTCCAAATGTTTTAGTTCTATTGGAATTGGTTTAATTCTTGGGGAGACAAAGCAATCCCAAGCACAACATTAAAAGCTTAACAGACTGAAGCTCAAGGCTCTTACAACAACTGCATGGGATAGAGAGCTGGAACTGATGCAAGTTTACTTCGAAGGGGACTGAAGCTATTATAGTAGATTGAAAATTTTATTCAATTCTTTTCAGTTTCTCTTCTGTTTCTATGCTTGTAAGTTAGTTAACGCCTGAACGGGTCCTTAACCTTGGCTAAGTAAGGCCTGGATGAATAGTCGTAATCATGCTAAGTCTAGGTTTTGGACGAACGGCATTTTGCGTCTGTGAAAGGTCATGTAGTTGCCTCTTATTGTAATTTTTTTATATATAATATAATTTGACCATGTTTTTTTCTTCTTGGTGCGTGTTTGAATGATGGTGATGGCCATGGTGCTCCGAATGCTCTGAATTTACAGTAATTATAGCTCATGAATTGACCATGATAAATGAATTTTGCGTGTCCAATTGGTAAGAGGCCATGGTTAAAATGTTTTCGACGTGGCTATAAGGTAAACACAAGCCACGCAAAATCAAATTGTGTGTCTATAATGGGTACCATATGGACACGGTTTTAGAAGGTATGGCTATGGAAAATTATGTGAAATAGTCACTCAAAATTTATGTAGCCATAAGGTACCCTTTTGTTACGCCACCTACGGTAACAGTTTTAGAGTGAAAAAATTCTATGGCCAAAGCCCTATGGACACGATATTAAAATGTGGCCTATGTGACTTTTTGTACTAGTGGTCTTGCTTCGGTCACAGAGAGGATAGAGGTTGGTCTAGGGAGGGAAACATCGTAGAATAAACTTGAGATCAGGTTGAGGATGTGTTTTGGGTGTAAGAGTTCAAGATCTCCGTCGTGAAGTCGAATAGAAATCTCCAAGGCTAGAAACGTGTTTGGATTCTCAGGTGTGTTTTCTCTGAGGCTCTGATATTCTTGTTGTTTCTGTTTCTGTGTTCTAGCCGTTCTTGCGTTCTGCCTTGGAAGATAGAGGAAGCCTCTATTTATAGTTTTGAACTCACCCTGATCTCTCGACAGAGAAGGTGGAAGTCGTGGAAGAGTGGGGGAGTGGAGGACATGAGTTGGTTTCCGCAACTGCCTGAGTCGTGTAGAACATGCCCACTCGCGCCATCTTCTCGTAACTGTCCACTATCTCCATCAGTTTCTTTCAACTGTCGTAGACCGCCAGACCAATACCCCTAAATTTATCCCCCGATGTGATGTTTTTGATGTCTCGAGTGATACGCGGATATTGCGTAGTTGAGTTGAGTAAAGTAGAGTCGTTGCCTAATTGGCGTGACCAAATGTGATCGTAGTGCCTATGGGGCGCAAGTGCATAGGTGATACAGGTGTATCCTAGTCTCTTTAGGAACTTAGTCGACCTCGAGTTAATTGAGGGAAGAACTCTATTTAGGAAAGGATTCCTATATAGAGAAGGATTCTTTATAAGGAAGGATTCTTAGATTAGGAAATAGATTCCTAGGAGGTTTTGGTGAAACCCAAACCGCTATAAATAGAGGTGCCTAGCTCAAAGCTAAGAC
>JAJJMA010238280.1:0-18180 GCA_023529015.1 Papaver nudicaule
TACATCTTGATTTGATTGTAGCCACTGTAACCATCCATGAATGAGAACATGGCATGACCGCAGGTAGCATCCACCAGCATGCCGATGTTGGGCAGCGGAAAATCGTCCTTGGGACAGCATTTGTTCAGATCCCTGAAGTCTACACAACATCTGATTTGACCATTCTTATTTTTCACCGGTACCACATTAGCTAGCCATGTAGGATGATGAATGGGTTTGATGAATCCTGCGGAGAGCAGCTTTTGAATCTCGATTTTGATTTGTTCTTCTATCTCGTGTCGAAAATGGCGTGGTTGTTGCTTCACCGTCTTAGAGCCGGGTAGAATGTGCAGATGATGTGTCACCAATTTGTCGTCTAGCCCGGGCATCTCTTCGTAGGTCCAAGCAAAAACATCTTGGTATTCTTTGAGAAGATTAACCAAGGCTTCGCGTTCTTCTGATGACAAGGATGAGCTGACAGAGATAGGTCTAGGAACCTCATCTGTCCCTATGTTGACGGTTTTAAGAGCATCAGTGGTGGAGTTGGATCCATCTTGTAGTTGTGGCGGAGCTTCCTGGATTTCTTCTTCTGAGGATCCCTCATTCTGACAACATTCTTCGATGCGGAGAGGTTTTCCGCCACCCTCCCCTGTTAATTGCTAACATTTCCGTCGAGAGTAGATAGTTCTACCCTCAGCGTCATATTGAGTAGTGAAATTGTAACTTCTTTTGGAATAAGGTGACTCATGAGAGATGATCGAACCATACCTTAGAAGTTTTGATGAAGAGGGTGCGTCTTCCACGTTTTCCTTAGATAGCGTGGGGAATGATGATTTCTCGTCTTTGATGGGGGTCCATGCAGATAGAGGAATACTGTAGACTTTATTAGGTGGCTCCGGCATGGTCTCCTTTGGCTCGAAGAATTCTGCTTCGTATATTGGTGAATATGGAGACGCCGACGCCGCGACACGAATAATTTCTTTATCGAGCACCGCCTTCATACATTGGTGATAAGTAGAGGGGATGACTTTGTTGTCGTGGATCCAGGGGCGCCCCAAGATCATGTGGTAATCAGGTTTCTCGATGACATGGAATTTCACCCTCGATTGGATGGGTCCCACCTTGAGATCCAAGTTGACATACCCGTAGGTATTAGTCATGTTTCCTTCAAAATCTTTCATTACAACAGGATGATGTACGATTTGATTTTTAGGAACTCTAGCGGTGCGAAGAGTCTTCGGAGTTATGATGTTGGCGGCAGCTCCAGTATCAATCAAGGCTCTTTTGAACTCTACATTTTTGACATGCGCCGTGATGTATAGAGCTCGATTTCCGAATTTGATTAGGAAACTAGAGTATTATGGACTCAATAAAATCCATAATCCTCTAGGACTTGGATCAGTGGGACCCATAAATAGAGGGGAGGCTAGGGAAAGATATACTCTAGCTCTAAGAAAGCAAAGATAGCCGTGAGGGAGAGGACGGCCATGGACCTCCATTAGTACAAGCGAGAGAGAGCCATAAGGCCTCCACAAATTAAGCTAAGCATGGTCATGAGGCCTCCAATGTTTGGCCAAGGCACGACCTGGGGCCTCCAAAAGTTTGGTCAAGGCATGGCCATGGGGCTCAAAGAATAAGCTAGGGCATGGCCGTGGGGCGTCCAATAGATTAGGCGAGGGGATGCCGTGGGCATCCAAAACCTAAGGAAGGGGAGATGCGTGGGCATCCAAAACCTAAGGAAGAGGGATGCGTGGGCATCCAAAGACTAGGCAAGAGTGATGCCGTGGGCATCCAAAGATAAAGCCAAGCTATAGACGTGGATACCCAAAGACTAAAAGCAAGGATGGCCGTGGGCATCCAAAATCAGGCCAAGGAGTGGCGTGGGCACCCAAGTGCCAAGGCAAGCTAATAGTCGTGGATATCCAAGGTTAGGGCAAGCTAATGGCGTGGATATCCAAAGGCTAAGGCAGGGCGATGGTCGTGGGCCTCCAAGGACTAAGGCAAGGAGAATGCCGTGGGCATCCAAGGATTAGGCTAGGGATTGCCGTGGGCATCCAAGGATTAGGCTAGGGATTGCCGTGGGCATCCAAGAGGTAGGCAAGGAGAATGCCGTGGGCATCCAAGGATGAAGGCAAGCTAGTGGCCATGGGCCTCCAAGGATTAGGCAAGCTAGTGGCCGTGGGACTCCGAGGAGGTGGCGTGACTTGCCTTGGGTATGGCTCGAGCATGAGATAGGCTAATGCGCATGCATAGGTATTTTAACGTGTAGGCTAGGGATATGGACCATGCTACTAGGCTAGGGTCGTGAGATATTAAAATATGGCTAATGGCAACCAAATATCTTATCCCTATCGTAAAAATAAATTCATACCTTATCTCGAGCTATTCCAGGACGCCAGAAATTGATGCAAAATTACTCATGTGACCTCCTCGCCAAAAACCACCATCAACAACTTAGAAGTGGGTGCGGGTCCTTGGGGCATGCCTTGTTCAAATTGCTGAAATCGATGCAGATCCGCACTCCCATGTTTTTCTTTGGAACGATGACCATATTCGAGATCCAATCTGCATATTGTATTCTCTTGATAATTCCTGTTGCTATCATCTTATTGAGCTCGGATTCCAGTGCCTCCTGATATACATATGTTAGCTTCCTTGGCCTCTGCTTGAATGGTCGTATCGAAGGGTTGATGTCTAAATGTTGACATGCTAAGCTTGGATCTATTCCCGGCAGTTCGCTCATTCTCCATGCGAATACGTCTGTATACTCTTTTAACAAGTTTTCCAATTCCGCACGATGTTCCTGTCCCATTAATGTTCCAATTTTCACGATCTTCGGCTCCTCACTGGTTCCAATGTTCACGTCCTCGGTAGGTTCTGTCGGAGTGAAGTTTGGCGTCTCTTCGTTCATTGCGCTAGGATCCTTCAGAGCTTCTTTTGTAATTCACCCACTGTCTCCCTTGATTACTTGGTTGATTTCCTTGCTTATGATTTCTGCCTTTTGCTGTCTGTATCGCTCTCTTCGATTGCGCCTCGTATACCTTCGCTGTTCGATGTCCTTTTCGTGACATGCTCGTGACTCCATGATCTTACCCTTAATTTCACCCATTCCCGTAGGGGTTGGGAATCTAAGTTCGATGTAATGTAGAAGGTACTCCCAAGATCCCGTGTAGCCATGGTCGTCCCAAGATAGCGTTATAAGGTGACTCGATATCTAGAATGCAAAATGTGGTTTTCAACTTCATCGAGCTTACGTAAATTGGTAATAATACGTCTCCCTTTGGCTTTGAAGCTCTACCGTTGAATCCATAGATTGTGTAGTCCGACGCCATCAACGGGATATTTTCGAAGAATTGCATGTATGCCATTCCGAAGAGGATGTCGACAGAACTCCCTGGATCGATCAATATTCTCGACAGCGATTCTCCTTCTACACTTGCAGTAATCACCAATGGACTGTTGTTTGAACCGCCTTCGAGAAGATCGTCTACCGAGAAGAATACTGGTTCCAGTTGCCATGACTCGAATTTCCTTGCCTCCTCGACTATCATTATTTCTTTCCCATCATTGTCTCTTCTATGGATTCTTCCCGTTATGTTGCTTCTTAAGCTGATGCTTTTCCTCGAATGTATCACCGAGTTGCAATGGGGAATATATAGCGTGGCTTCAGTGTGCGATTCCATTTAGATAAGCTGTCTCGACGTCCTTTTCTTGTGAAAGCGACCCTACAAAATGTAACCGACAAGTGAGGTCCACAGCTTTTTTTGTGCCCTAACGGCTTGTTATGTGTGGTACAACTATCCTATTTTTTAGAGGTTCCCTTGTTTTATGAAACCCTAATGGTTTTCAATTTTTAGAATTCCCTTGGCGTTTATTCTTATGAACTGTTTGTCCGTATCTACCTTCTAAATATGGTGGTTTTGCTCCTACCCTTTCTCGAAAAAGGATATTGAGTCGGTCTAAAAAAAAAAAACTGCTTTCCTAGTATAAGTTTGGTAGAAAAATCCTAAAATATCCTTGAGTTATTTTCTAAAACTGGATTCATGGACGAGATCCTAAGGGTATTTGCTGGAAATGTATGCATCAGATTCCGAGTGGAAAACCCATTTTCCCCCAGATGTTATGAAATCTTTTTTTGTGAGAAAACCTTTTTTTTTGTGCTCTTGATTAGATCTCTGCTTTTTCAAGGCTCAGATTCCCCGAAGTAACATTGACCTTATCGTACTGATGATTTTCTCAAAACCCTTGAGTATACTAAAGCTTAAGATCTTTAGATGCCCAAGGTGGTGGAGCTTATCATAATTATAGTAGTAAAAGAAAATCTTGAAAACCCTAAAAAATAAAATCTTGAAAAATTTGAAAATCACAAGTCACAGGCAAACCTAAGTTATTTTAATCAGTCCATGTTTCTAGCGCCAAACTGTGTTGGTATAAAATCTTCATAGAGACTTTATACCTAACAGCCATGAAATTATAATGACAGGTTACATATAAGAATAAGACCTTTGATGCTTAGACGATTACGAGACCAAACAGTTTATATCGAAAGATAATTCATATATTAATAAACACGATGCATAACAAATAATCCTTAACTATCGATTTTGGGTGATACAATACATGGAAGTTATGTTCCAAAGACCTGAGGAGATACTAACCTAACCCCTCTCACACGCCTTAGGTTACACAAAAGTTCCAACTCCTGCAATGGCTCTCGAGCCCTCCTTATATAGGAGGAGTCGAAGGTGGATTACATCTAATAAAGCTCGATCGTGGAAGTGTCAGACTCTGTCGAGTAAGGCGGTTGTTCCTTGTAATTCCCTTCGAGCGGTTCTGGACGTCTTCGTAGCTTAGTCTTCGGAATTATCATTCGAGGGCTTCGAGCTTTGGGTGTCGAGTTCTGTCCTTCCCTTTCCAGGCTGTTTCCCACTGTGGTGCACTTCTTCCCAAATATTCGATGGTGACTACTCACTGCTGTGTGAGATCCCTTCGAACTTCATATCTCATTTCGTATTTTCTCTTTGCCAACTTACTCCTTAGCCTAAGCTTAGACACGTGTCTTCGTGAGTTTCTACCCTTCACAATGGTCGTCCCAAGATGGCGTTGTATGGTGACTGGATGTCTATGACACAAAATGTAGTTTGAAGCTTCAGCGAACCCGAATATACAGTTAAAGATACTTCTCCTTTTGGTTTCGATGGTTTGCCATTGAATCCATAGATAGTGTAGTCTGAAGGAACCATCGCCGCACTCTTGCTGAAAGTTCGACTATATGTTTTTCCAAAAAGAACATCCACAAAACTTCCCGGGTCAAATATCCTTGGTACTGCAATTTTGTCCACGTTCAAAGTTATTACCAAGGGGTCATTACTTGGTCCATTGTATGGAATATCTTCTATTGAAAAGAATATTGGCTCCAACTGCCATTGCTCTAGCGGTTTTCTGTCTGCAATAATCATAATTTCTCTGCCTTCGTGATCCCTTTTGTGTATCCTGCTTGTTGTATTGCTGCGCGAGCTTTCGTTTTTCCTCGAGTGGACAATCGAGTTGCACCTAGCGAGGTGTTGTATGGTTCGATTATTTCCCAGTCTGTCTTCGTTTTCCAGTTTTAACTTGGTGCGGTGCTTCGATGCCATTTTTGAAAGTGACCTGTAAAAAGCAACAGACAAGTGAGGTCCAGGGCAGCTGTCTCAATGATCTACAGGTCTGGCATATATGCTAGTGGTCATAACCGTTTCTGACAAGCGAAATTTTGGGGCGTTCTCGTGTATTGTACGATCCAAAAATGTACCTAGGATATTTGACGAAATGATTTTGGTGTAGGCTGTGTTGAATATTCTCTGAATACTAGATTATTTCGGATCTACTATAAAAAAAAATGGGGATTCTATAATACTGTTGTAACTATCTTTCTAAAAATGCTTATACTCATGCGAAAAGCACCTAGATTATCTAGGAAAAAAATTCGAGGAAAACCTTAAAATGACCCTGAAAGTTTTTTGCAGCGACTTAGGAAAGTAAAACCTGAAAGGTGCTTAGTGGCATTTTACTAACCGTTGATTAAGAGTTATTTTCCCACAAAAGGTTTTAAAAAACAAGAACTTACTTTGTTTTTACAAGATTTTGAGTTTGAAACCCTTAAAACATTTTTAGATCTTGAATAGATTTTGTTTTCCAAAGCCTGAATTCCTTGGAAACTTCGATCTATAGATATGATGATGTGCTCGTTCTTCCTTGGTTATCTAAAGCTCAAGATCTTTAGAAACTCATGGTTATACAACTGTTTTAGCTTAAGAATGTAAAAAAGGAAAGATTAAGCAATAATACTCCAAATCTTATAGTAAAAAGAAAAAAAAAACAGAAAATCTTAAAAACCTACAAAGACAGACAGACGAAGTCTTTTAATCAAACCGTGGTTCTAGCGCCAAACTGTAGAGGTATAAAATCTGCATAGAGATCTTATACCTCACAGACATCGATTAATCTTAGCTAAGGACAGATATAATGGATCAAATGTACATAATAAAGCGATCAAAGATAAATGTATAGAACACAAAACATGATTAGTATGAACAAGACCTTGTATTAATTACTAATGGAATGTAAATTCTTTGAGTGAATACACTATCAGGAAGTGAGCTTGAAGTCCAGGGGAGATTAGGCCTCGAAGGAAAACTAATTCTCTCTCAAAAGTTCCCAAGGCTTATAAAAAATTCCAACCCTTATAACTGAATTCGAGCTCACTTTATTTACGCGATTAACAAAGGTGGGTTACAGCTAATAAGACAAAGGGTACGAAAGAGTATCGATGTGGCTGTCAGTCTTTGTCGAGTAAGTCGGTTCCTTCACCGAGTGGTGTATCGAGGTGTGGTGTTGGTTCGATCTTAGTCTCAAGTAAGGATCTCTTCTTCGATGATCTTCTCCTTATTGTATGATTGAATCTGTATCTTCGATATATACTTTATCTTCGATGACGTGAAGGGACCAAGGTTTATTTACGTCACGGGTCTGGCAACCTTTTCCTCGTTCTGACAAATATTAATGACCCAGCCATCAGTTTTGTTTCGCTATCTTCTTCGTCGGTTACAGGCTGTCTCTCAACACGTGTATGGTCTCGATTATATGATTTAGACAAATCACTGTTGTACGATGGGACTTCGATTTGTTTTCATGCTTCGCACATTGGTCGTGTGTAACTGTCTAAAATCCCATTACTAGTTCTTAGACAGTACACCCAGATGTAATACTCATGCTTAACACGATAACACACAGAACATCACCATAACAAAGTAAAGAGAAGGGTTAGAGATACCAGACACAAGGTTTACTTTGTTCGTCCTCCTTAGTGAGGCTTACATCCAAGTTAATCCACTAGAATAAGCTTTATTACATCACTCACCTTAACAATAGTCACTCACTCCTTCCTTAGCACTGGGTTAGACATAGCAAGAAGATAAGTTCCTCTTTTCCTCTCCCTAAACCAGACTAAAATTACTCAACCCCTTCTCAATGAGGGTCTCTCACCTTTTATAAGCGATTTACATTATGGGTTACAGCTAATAAGGATAAAGACGTTTTTGACACTATTTTGTTTCAATGTGTCGACGATCTTAATCTTTCTTCTATCATCTTCGACGAGTGAACCTTTATTTGGATAAGGATTGATGACGCGTCTTCCACTGAGTCAATGAGTCAACTCTGACAATATATTCGTTTTGACCTATCTTAAATGCTCAAGCACTTCTCACCTACCAGATCGTGACGTGTTCTTCATTCGATGTCACTGATTTCTACTCACTATGCCACACTTCTATCTTTCTACGATTACGTCGCCGAACCTCGTCATAAATGATTTTGTGCTTCTCTGATACAACCTTCTTATACGACTTCTCCTCTAGGATGCTTTCATAGGGGAAGGTATTTTCTACACTCACATTTTGCCTCTTTCATATCCAAGAGCTTTGGTCGCCGGAGGTGAAACTTTCTTATTCGCCGAAAATACCGCAAGCACGATCTCCACGACTTGTAATTTCTGCCACGTTCTCTTCATGCCGAGAATCTCACCGACTTACTTTTGAGCTGGTGACCCAAAGCACCGGTTCCTCTCCTTCTGCTATAAATTTAATTTTCTCCTTCTTCTTCAGATCTATCTTCTCAAATTTCCTAAAAACCCTTCTCTTTCATTTCCCGAAAACCAGAGCCTTCTTCTTCCTCTAAAACCCTAAAAATCTTAACTACTGCTGCTACTGCTCTTCTTTTATATCCTTTTTCCACAAAATATTCATTGAATCCCGTTGCGTCTTTCCTTTTTCCGCTGTTATTCTCCTTTTCATCACTTTCTGGGCTAAATTCGTTCTCAGATTCGTCATCTGGTTGATTTTCGACGGTAACTGTTCATCTTCTCCATTATCCGACTACCTGAACTTTTTGTGCAACTGTTTTCTCCGATGGCTTCTACTGTAACTCCGGATGAGCGCCAGAATCCTTCCTCGCCGACAACTTCTCAGGATGCAACTCAAGGAGAGGATTCGCCGAATATCAAAGTGTCTGGGAATTTGAAGAAGGAAAAGAAGTATAACTGGAAGCAATGGGACAATTACTATCGGGCTGCCAAGGTCGATAACAAATTTCCTGTCATAACCAAGTTTCTTGTCAAGTCTCCTAAAAAAAATGACTATCGACGATATTCGCCAAGAGGGCCAGAACGAAACTCGGGCAGTTGTTGCTTTCGGTCAACTCAGAGCTAGGCTAAAATTCCCACTGTACAATCCTAACAATTATTTTCATTTTTGATCTTCTTCAAAAGAATAAATAAACCTTCCAATTCACAAATAATTTTATTCGCATAATGATGGAAATGGAATAGTCGCCGAGAAGGCCGAACCTGTTAGGGCATTGTCCGGTCAAACCCACTAGCGTTGGTATGTCAAGCTAGTTGTCAGTTTTAGGTGTCAAAACACAATCTTGATTTAGCCTACTAGAGTTTAGATTTCGGAATAGGGATATAGACAAAGTAGTAGAGACCTTGAAGACGAAGACTGTGAAGACAAAGCAGACATCAATTATTCTTCATCGACAAAAGATTAGTAGGAGTTATGACTATTATGGGAATTCTTCTATTCTACTTATTCTATCTTTCGAAATAGTCGGCTACTTTAGTAGAGATACTAATAGCGATTGAGATCGTGTTCTTGTCTACATGACCATGTGTTATGTTGGTATTTGTTCCCACGAATACTGAGGTTACAAGAATGCATGAGATAGATTCGATACCATCTTTCCATAGCAATGGTTTGCTTGCGAATCACTTGTAGGATATGAATGATCTAAAGGAGTACTCTTGATCAAGAGTCTAGTGGATTATAGCTGAGGGCATCTAACACGTATAAGTACTGGCCCTGCCCAGAACTTCCAGCGGATCCAGTTAAACCCTAATTCTGAATTAAGGCGGTTCACGAACCGGTTCGTGGACTTTGGATTTTCTCCTGAGTTCCAATGCATCAATTTGTACACGTACATGTACATGAACCACATATTCGATGTATCTGGACAGAATTCAGAAGGACGGTTTGCGAACCGTCCAAGGTGAATATTCTCTGGGATTTTCACACGGGTTAAACTCTGACTCCTTTATCTCTTAGTTGGACTTGGTTATCACGAAATATTTTCTGTGGTCCATCTAACGAATCTCAATGAGTCAATAAGATAAAGATTATCTCTGGTCTGTTGGATTTCTATCTTGAAGTGTTTTTGAGCTAACAAAACACTTGGCAGATAAATGTTTAATGAATTCCAATTGAGATAAATCTCTGTTTACTTGGGTTGCAAGTTAGGGTTTCCTAAACTTGTGGGACAAGTAACTAGTTGCTTTATCCTAAGCAACCTAACTTATTGAGTGCTATAAATAGAGGATTATGGTACGAAAAACCGCAAGAATCAAGCATACGTGAGATTTCTATGTGGAATTGATCGTAAACTCTTTTCAATTCGGTGAATGCTTGTTTTGGTATAGTCATCCTCTATTAGGTAGCAGTTCCTCTGTGGGAATTACCTAACGACTATAAAGACTTCTCTTGAGAGTTGGGAAGCACAGGTAGATTGAGACCTTAGTGGTTGATATCAGATTACCTGTAACCTCAGTAACCTAATTACGTTCTTGTCTATTAAATAGTCCTTCTCTTCTGCTATAAGGCTATTCAAGAACTGGTTAAGTTACGTAAAGGTTGAAAGGAAGTAACGCACGGCTGCACTCGGTGTTGTAAGACCTACTTAGCTCCAGTTGTATAAGTTTCTTAAGTGATTCTTCGTTTAAAACTGAGGTAAAGACAAGTTGGGCATAGTTTACTCGGTTTACTTGTCAGCCCCCGCTTGTAAGTAGATTTCCGTATGACCTGGAGAAATCCGAAGAAAATCACTTTGTGTATGTAAAATTGATAGAGGACAGTTCAAACATACAGTTGTTTATTGAGGTTGCAAAGCCGAAATTATTGACACAATCCTTTACCAGCGGTTAAATCAACTCCTAGGCCTGTAAAGGACGTCAGCTGGGGGAATTAAGTGTGTGATGATCTGTGGGGGATCTAGAGACGTAAGGAGTGCGACACTAGTCAATTCGCTTGGAGGGCTTGAGTTGGTCTCTGCTACATCCCAGACCGAAGTCTTATAGTAGGCTAGTGTTTGTAGACAGTTTGTACTATACGGTGTTCAATCTGGACGAGGTCCCGAGGTTTTTCTACAGGTTGTAGTTTCCTCGTTAAAAAAATCTCTGGTGTCTTGTGTGCTTTACTTTCCGCATTTTATTCTCTGATTATATAATTAAAGCAAACACAAGAAGTACATTATTGATAACCTGATCGTTGTACCCAATCCATCCATTGGATTTACCAAGACCTTGTCTTATGTCGGACTGATCACTTGTGATCCAAACTCAAGTTATTCAGATTTGGATATTCATTTTTGAGATCGTCCAGATCTAACCATAAGACTCACGAGCCCAAACGAAAAGTTGGTTGTATTTCGGTACCCCTGCTTTTTCACAACCAACTATCCTGATCTTCCTAGAGAAGAGAAATATACTTCTCCTGATATTTACACCTTGGAGAACTTCATTTCTCAATATGAAGTGAGACCTTGTGAGCGACTAGGGGAGCCTTGGGCCTACCGTATTGTAAGCAAGATGACTCCTGGGGTTAGATTTCTTAAGGATGTCAGCGACGATAGCACCTCTACCGTCTCGACCATGAAGCTACCAATGAGAATGGTTGGAGTAATCTGGTGTGCTGGGTAACCGGACCCTGGCTAAAGGGTTGGCTCGACGAAGATAAGAAAGTTATCCGAACCGACTTCGCCGAAGGTCATGAGAAATATGCCAACTACAAATTCTGGGAGATTTGCTGGACCCAAAAAGATCAATACCGGAACGCCGAAGGCGTATTGCTAAAGATCCCAAAGGTCGCTGGCTCAAGTTGTCGAGCATGCGACAGAAGATGCTGAGAAACCAGCCAAGAAAACTACCAAGAAGTCTTCAAAGAAAAGGAGTCAAACAGAAGCTGAGAGCACAGATCAGGTAACAAACACCTTTCCTCTGTTTGTTTCCGGATCTGGATAACGAAGCTGACTTTTGACTTGCAGAATCTTCCCAAGGAAAAAACGACACGACAAAAACTTCGAGAAAAGCTTCAACGAATGAACCACCGGCGACCCAGCCTGAAAATGAAGTTGACTCGAAGAAGCAACCTACAAAGAAATTCAAAGCGACCATGGAATTGCCTCGACAATAAAAAAAAGAGTGATGCTTCTCCTAGTGTCACACAAGAGGAAATTGTTGACCCGAAGAAACAAGCTACTGCATCGCCGAAAGGTGATGCCACTCCGATTACTATTTAAGAAATTAACCAAAGAGATAACCGACATCTTGATGAAGTAACATCAAACCAAACATTGAGGATGGTCGTCTTGATTTCGACAAGGGAGAATCAGAACATCTTGAGCAAGATATGTCTCTCGGAGAAGAGCATTTCGCCAATGAAACGCTTACTCCTGAACCTCCTCAGTTGAGTTTGCTGGCCTTGGAAGCGCTACCCCGTGATAAGCCTTCTAGGCAAAGAAGAGACGGTCCTTGCAAAAAGGCTAATAAGTTTGCAGAGACCTTTGCCGCCCAAATCAATCGTGAGCATCGCCGAGACTCTTTATACTTTGAGACCATGGCAAAGTATGCGACACCTGGGCTGGCCAATTCTCCTGGCCATTTTACCTTGGCTCCAAATTTAACTCCTGAAGAACATTTCGAGCTCACGACTGGGGTAATTGTCAATCCTACTACTTGCTTTCTGTTCTATGCTCTGCTTCTTACCTGTGTTACTTGTCTCTGCCTCAGGCCTACCAACAAAATATAAGTCTCATTAGAGAAAACTGATCAAGGAGAGGAGATCGGAGAATTGAATCGAGAGGTGACTCGGCTCAAGACTGATCTTCAAAAAGAAACTGATGATAATGAGAAACTTTGCCGCAGTGAGCAAGAGAAAACTCATGAACTGAAAAAGCTTCAAGGTAAGACTTCTGACTAATCCTCTTGCATTAATTACTTAGATTCTTATTTTCCTTGAGACCCTTAGACTTTGTCCATTCCAAAGGTCGTCGATAGCATCCGGACGACCAATTAGAGCGAGTTCTGATAGAGATTGACAACCTTGTTCACGCTAATGCTCGACAATGTAACATGATGTTTAACTTTGGGGAGGATATTAAGTGGTACCGCCGAGAATTAACTAACGTTGGGGAGCTTAATGTAAACCTTGACTATTCGCTCAAAGTTGCTTGCAATGAATTAGGTTGGATGACTAGCCAAAGAGATGGTGCCATTCACCGAGATAAGCTGGCTATGAAAGCGAAAGAAGATGCTGAGGTAGGTCACCTTAGAGCCACTACCTTATGGAAGAACGAAAATGCCAGAGATGAAGAATTAACTACTTGTTTGATCCATGCTGAAACTGAGAGAGACGAAGCCCTGGGAGAAATTCAACGACATAAAGACTTCGCCAAATACATGGAGACATGGATAGACAACTTAATAAACAAGTGATATCTCAACAGCGCCAGATAGCGAATATGCTTGGCCCATCCGCTAACCAAAAGTTCGAACATAACTTGAATCTGCTTAGGGAAGCCCAAGAGGGTGCTCATAGACATGTGAATGAATTAGAAGGTAGGTTCTTAGCGTATCTTGTCGCCGATAAGGGGTGCTTGCCTCAGTACTAACCTGTATTTTTTCTCTATCTATTTACAGAGAGGGTTAAACATCTGGAAGATCAACTAAAGCAAAATGATGAAGTGATCAAGTCTGATGAATTGTGTGATGCAAAAATTGTTGAATTAACTGACAAGTTGAAGGCACATGAGGGATGCGATGGAAAGTTAGCCGAAGCAATGAAGAATCACAAGGGGTGTTCAAGTAAAATCTCAGAGCTAACCAACCAGTTGCAAGAGCATCAGAGTTGTGGCAATAAAATCAAGGATTTGAACAGCAAAGACGATAAACTTAGTGAGATGGTCTCCAAGCGGAGCTTACCCAAACTCATAAAAAGCTAAGGGACCAGGAGAAAGAACATGAAGATGAGCTTAAGGAACTTGTCTTTATCGCCGAGCAAAACTTTGTGAACACAGAGTATCCCAAGTTCAATCTCAAAATTCCTGCCAAATATGTTATATCTGCTGATGATGTCGCCGAAGATGATGTGGAGGACTGCGAGAGTGAAGATGACGCCGAAGAAGAAGTTGAAGATGATACTGAAGATGATGTTGAAGATGACGGCGATGACGATGGTGATGCCGAAGGATCTAAAGAAGAATAGTCTGTGAAGGTTTAAGCCATTGGGAAACCCTTTTTTCCCGGGATACCTTCCTCTGCCAATGGTTTTATGTCTTGTTATTGTTTTGATAAGATATCTGTTATTATCTGTCTATGTAAGTTATATGTCTATTATTAATAGAAGGTCTTTCTTTTTGCCATGTATTCGAACGTATTTTGTTGTTTCGCCTATTATTTAACGAACCTATCCCAAATGGTATGTCGTATGGTTATCACGCTAGTTAAATTCACTCCCCCTGCAATGTTACTTGTGCCCGTCGGCGATCCTATTATAAGTGTTTGGTTAGCGGGGATCCGTGGCTTATCGTCGGGGCTCCACGAGTCTTATATTTTTCTGCCAAACCTTACAGATCAATAAGAAACGCAATTGGTTTTACAATGAATACATAACTATATGTTACCCATAGCTTCTTCATTTGGGATGGTAGGACAAACTATATTATCTTCTTACTTCTGCTGCAGAGCAAAATGTTTGCCTCAGCGAATAATATGTAGTGTGAAATATGACCTCTTTGGTCAGGAGCTGTTAGCTTTATAATATTTTTGTGGTTTATGGCTTTTTGCCTCAGCAGATGGCTTTTGGCCTTAACATAGTACCTGATCAGGGTTTTCTGAGATGTTGGCTCTTAAGGACTTTTAAGTCTATGGCATTTTGCCGCAATAAATAATATTTGTAGTAGGACCTTTTTGGTCGAGAGAGACTTTTAAGTCTATGGCATCTTGCCTCAGTAATCAATATTTGTAGTATTGGTCTAGAGCTATTGGCTCATGTAATCGGCGAAGCCTTTGGGCTTTTAATTTCGGCGTGGTATGTAGATCTTTTGCTCGACAATTGTAAATGATACAGTAATTTGTTAACGGGGTTCGGCGCATAGCAGAGAACCTACGTTCCCAGATCTTATTCGTTGTTGTTTACATAAGCTATTAAGATTTATTGGGTAATATGCCCGCCCAAGACTTCAGAGTTTTACATCATGGTTTCAAGGATAATATTTCTTGATATATTTTTAGCATTCCAAGGATTCTCTAATTGCGTGCCATGCTCATCTATAAACACATATGCTCCACTCCCCGCTACTCGCTTAATAATGTCGGGTCCCTCCCATACTGGCTCCAACTTTCTGCAACCTTTTCGCTGAGATGGGGGAACTTCTCGTAATACAAGATCACATGGTTGATATTCTCTGGGGATAACTCGCTTGTTGTACTCTCTCGACAGTCGCCGATGATAATTCTCCATATGAGTGAGCGCTATTAGTCGTTATTCTTCTAAATCATCGAGTTTCGCCAAAATTAGATCACTATTCAAATCTTTTCCCATGCCTCATGCTTTGTCGTTGGCATAATAGCTTCTGATGGCAGTACTGCCTCTGCACCAAAGGTGAGGAGAAATTGAGATGCCCTTGTATCTTCTCTGACTGTTGTCCTATATGAATGTAGACACCCCAATTTTGCACGGGTCACGAATATTAGCTAAGTTTCTGCAATATCGTATCCGAATGATTGTATAAGCATTAGTGAGACAATAAAATGTCAACCAATCCTGAGGTGTCATGTAAAGTCTACCAAGCTTTAAGTCCGTTAGCAATGAGGATCGACCATAACCCAGAGATGAATTCATTTTTATATTGGACTAGAAGGTAGAGGATCTTGTCACGAACGTATAGCCTTTTGAATCACCCAAATCCGAGGTCCAGAGCTCAAGATATGTCCAAAATGGTGAAAAGTGTCAAAATCAGACCCAAAAACCTATTTTAGGCCCATTACGGGATTGTTAGGCCTTTGACGAATTTCACCCTAAAAATTCTACATTTTGATTAATTAGCCGCCAATTATCTTTGCACCCAAGTCTTTTCCATATTAGCAAAAATCCGAGGAATTGAATGGTATATTTATAAATTTAGTAAATGAAATAAAAATGATACTAATGATTTTTATAATTTGAGAATGATTTTGATTTAGTTGGTAAGAATATTTAAGTTTTTGATAAGAGTCGTTCAATGAATATCATTTAATCCAACGGTTGTAGCTGATAGGAAGACACTATAAATGGGGAGCCAGCTTTTAGGTTTAAAAGAGAAAGAAAAGATTGAAAAGAAGAATTGAAGAGAAAAAATGGAAGAGAAAATGTGAGAAGAAATATTGTTGGTGAGAATACTAGTGCTAAAATTTGGTTTAGAATTTTGGATACGATATTGCGGAAGTGGCAAGCTTCGTTGGTTTTCGTTGTTAATCTAAGTAACATTAAGGTGAATTATCGACAACGAAACAGGTAGCCGCTAGCATTTTACCTTTCATTGTTAAATTGATTTTCTTATTAATATTGATTTTTTTAATAATAATAGTTGAATGATTTTGAATCGTAATTAATCGATTGATTTTGAATAATAAGTGATTTTTGAATAATAATTGATTCATTGAATATTGAATAATAATTGATTGATTTTGAATGATAAAAACAATATCATATTGCTTGATTATTCATTGATTGATTCTTTTCCATATAATTATAATTTTGCCTTGGAATTTGATCTTATTATTCGATTGTGGAAATCTGATAATTTGCTATTTTTGCAGGTCACAATTTAATTTTGTAAAGTTGTAAAATTAAGTATTATCTTTGTTTGTTTTTGCGATCGAAACCCTAACATCCCAGTTACAAAGTAGAGGCCAATCTTCGGATTGGACGGGCTAGGTGCCTCACACCTTCCTATCCCATACCTTGATTCCCGGTCCTAATCTCTGTATATTTGACCAGTGCCTTATTTGGGTCCCAACTCCCTTAGTTGGGTGGCGGCTTCAATTAATAATTTCAAGTGTAATTCACCATTTTAGACGCCTAGAGATCTTAACGGGTTTCTCGTCCCGTTGATTTTGACAATATCTACAGTAACGACTTCACTGGGGACAAAGTGAATCTAACTCGAAAAGTAATTGAGATTTTAGGGTTTTGACTGAACACGACTCGGTATTTGCACACACACACGTGCATGCACTGAAAAGGGAGGGGTACCGAAATACTACCAACTTTTCGTTTTGGCTCGTGAGTCTTATGGTATAAGTTTGGACGATCTCGAAAATCAATATCCAAACTCTAATAATTGGAGTTGTGATCTTGGGGATCAAATCGACAAAGTTGGGACTTTGGAGTTAAACTCTACAGTTATTGGATAACGTACTACTTGGTGCTTTAATTATATTATCAGAGATATAATGCGGAAAGTAAAAGCACACAAGACACCAGAGATTTTTTTAACGAGGAAACTGCCTTGCAGAAAAACCTCCGGACCTCGTCCAGATTGACCACCGCCCGGTACAAACTGACTACAAACACTAGCCTACTATAAGACTTCGGTCTGGGATGTAGCAGAGACCAACTCAAGCCCTCCAAGCGAATTGGCTACTGTCGCACTCCTTACGTCTCTAGATCCCCACAGATCGTCACATACTTGATTCCCCCAGCTGACGTCCTTTACAGGCCTAGGAGTTTCTTTGACCGCTGTCAAAGGCTTGTGTCAGCAATACTGGCTTTCCAACCTAATTGTTGACGTATGGTCTAACTGTCCTCTATCAGTTTACCACACACAAGTTGACTTCCTTCGGATTGTTAAATCCAGGTCATACGGAAATATACTTCACAAATCGGGCTGACAAGCAAACCGAGTAAGCTATGCCCAACTTATCTCTACCTCAGTTATACACGAAGAATCACTTAAGAAACTTGTATAACTGGAGCTAACTAGGGCTTACAACACCGAGTGAAGCCGCGCGTTGCTACCTTTCAACCTTGTTGAGTAACATATCAGTTCTTGAATAGCCGTATAGCAGAAGAGACGGACTATGGAATAGACAAGAACGTGATCAGGTTACCAAGGTTACAGGTTAATCCGATTTCAACAAAGATGGTCTCAATCTCCTACATGTGCTTCCCAACTCTCAAGAGAAGTCTTTTATAGTCGTAGGGAGTTCCCAGAGGAGCTGCAACCTATAGAGGATGACTATACCACAACAAGAGTTCACCGAAGTGAAAAGAGTTTACGCTACCTTCCCTAAGGACCTTCACGTATGCTTGATGCTTGCGGTATTTGTCCGTAGACACCTCTATTTATAGCACTCAATAAGATAGGTTGCTTTGGAATAAAGTAATCAATTACTTGTCCCACAAGTTAAGGAAACCCTAAACTTGATAACCAAGTAATAGAGATTAATCTCAATTGGAATTCTTTTTATCATTATCTGCCAAGTGTTTTGTTAGCTCAAAAACACTTCAAGATAGAAATCCAACAGACCAGAGATAATCTTATCTTATTGACTCATTGAGGATCGTTAGATGG
>JAJJMA010238304.1:3829-20192 GCA_023529015.1 Papaver nudicaule
AGTGAGTAAACAACTCAATTCAGCTTCAAGAGCTCAGTTCCATTTGAGTAACTTTCCACGTACATATAAAAGTGATTCAAACAACTCAAGTCCAAGTGGAGCAACTAAATGGATACCACCATCATCAGGAACCACCAAAATTAACACAGATGCATCTTTTGATCCTGATTCAAATAAACTAGACATTGGAATTATTTCTCGTGACTTTGCAGGAAATGCAAGAGCAGCAAATGGATCTTTTCATGAAGGAATCGAAGACGCGGAGGAAGGTGAATGATGGGGGATAAGGGAAGCGCTGAAGTGGGCTATAAAACTGCAACTGCAGAACATTCATGTTAAGGCTGATGCAGAAGTAGTCGTGAAGTCCATAAACACAAATCATCTCCCAGTTAGATGGGAAAATAGAAAGCATATTAGAGATATTCAGTTTTTAATTAAATCTTTCAATTCTTGCGTAGTCTCTAATGTTAAAAGAGAGGGCAATGGAGTTGCAGATGCAATTTCCAAACGCTGTCGTAGAGAAGTTTTAAGTTTTGATCAAGTAGATGACTTATATCCTTGGATTACTGATCTTGTTAACAAGGATATACAAGATTTTTCTCTTCGCTAGTGAAATAAAATACTTCTTCTTATAAAAAAAAATTAAAAAAAAAGATATATTCTAAAACTAAAAAGTATGAGAGATTTGATATAATATATACTCCCTCTGTTTTTTTATTTCAGTCCTAATTTCTATTTCCGTCTGTTTTTTTATTATGTCCTATTTCTGTTTATAAACATATTTTCCCCTAAAACTCTCGAGTATACTCCTGATCTTTTAACTCATAAAAATATTTTTAGGGGACCCAATATATAAAATTTCAAACCATATTTGTATAATAAGGAAACAAAATCACCAACATATTTTTTTATTTATCCTTCATTCCATTTTTTTAAAAAAAATCGCAAAAAGATTATACTCTTTAAGTATATATGATCTTTGAATTTAAATAATTTTTTTATTTTTTTATTCTCTTAGGTAATAATTCAAGGACACTTAGGGAAATCCCTTGGTCTCCTTAATATTTTGACTTTGTCAATTAGGACTGAAATAAACAAACGGAGGGAGTATTTAATATCTAAAAATAGGAAAAATATTTTATATATCGAAAGAGATAAATTAGGTGTTGGGAATCTTAATCCCTATCGAGAGAAATACTCTCGACCGAGTAAGTGTTTAGGCCGATTCCTATGGAACCAAGCAAATCAAAGGATTTGCAATCCCACGTGGCCTATCAAACCAAAAATTGGGCAGTGGGAAAACTAGCAAATTTGATATAAATTGAGTATTTTAAGTTATTTTGTGGGTCCAAATAATAAAGAAAGATTTAAAAAACTAGATAAATATATAAGTGAGACCAAATTTTAATTAAAAAAGATTTGTTAAACTAAAAAGTAGGAGAGATTAGGATTGTATCGATGGAAAACCCATCGTCGATGGAAAAACCATATGTCGATGGAATTTCCATCGACGATACTATTTCTGTCTGACGTTGCAAAGTTGCAAATTTGCAAATTTGCTTGGGGTGTTTGCTAGGTCCATAGTCGCCCAAAACACTCTTAATTTGGGTTTTTGGTGTCCCATAGGAACTGGCCTTAGCGACCGCTAGTTTGTACAACTAGCCCGGCAAACAGGCAGATATGGCGGTTTGCCTGCCCGTTTTTGGTGTTTGCCCCTTCCATAGTGGGGCAAACAAGGCAAAACTAGTGTTTTGCCTTCTCCATAGGAAGGGGCCTAAGGAGGCTGGGTTTGGGTTTGTTTTTTTTTTTTTCTTTCTAAAAGCACTTTCAAAATATATACTTTCCCGTCCTATATTACTCAATTTTATATAATTTTTAAGGCAAAGATGAGGGAGAGTAATATTTACTATGTTTTCCAATTATATCCTTATAAATTACAAAATAGTAAAATTTAGAAATAACATATTTTTCAAATTATACCACGTATAATTGTATACTTTATATTGTTGGAAAGTATTTTAAAACACCTACGCAATGAGTATAAACATGATTAAGAAATTTATAAAATTTTTTATACCAAGATTTAATCAATCAAAAGGTAAATTTAGAAATATGACAAATATATTTGGAATAACTCAAGTAATGTGGGACAAGATTTTAAAGTTACTAGCTCAAGTAATATGGGACAATGGGAGTATTAGGTAACATTTTTTCAATTGTGTGTTTGGTTAAATTTTTTCAAAGTGCTTTTCTTGAAAAGAACTTTGTATTTAGGGCAGCGGAGAAGCTTTTAAGAGCAGAAAAGCACTTTAAAAAAGTGTCTTCATCTTAATTTCATTTCATAACCGCACAACAATTATTAAATTACAAAATATACCATTAAATCTTTGATACAATGAAGTTTTATTCTTAACACCTCTTGATCTTTTAAAACTAAGAACAAATGTCAAAATATTCAATTATGAAACTATGTCTATTTTTGTCATTTGGACAATAATAATAGTTAGACATGATATTTACCAAACTCTATTTTATAATATATTTGCTTTACTTTTTAATTTAGGGTTTACCAAATGCTCAGCTGCTTTTTTCAGAAAGTACAATACAACAACGCAGAGCAGAAAAGCGATTTTGAAAATCTCACAACAATACCAAACTAAGCCTAAGTATCAATACATCGTAAAAGAGAAAAGACTCTAACAGGCTAACTAACCCATAGCGTAGTAATTTGTGGAATGTGTGGGAGACCAGTTTAATCTACTCTAAAGTCCAAAGTGATGGATTATAGGTTTTGTTGCGATGAATAGTCCCACATCGCCTAACACTCTAGCAAACGTATTCAATATAGCACCAAGGACCATTCAACTCATTTCCAATTTATTTTGAGTTGGTAGCCCATATATTTTGCAATTAAACAATTGCGTGAAGTAGATTTTTCTGGTTCGACTTCTTTAGCGTAGTGCTTCGACGTTGCTTCTTTACTGTGCTACTTCGATGTGTTATTTTTGCATCTCTTTGTACTTGATTAGTCATGTCGTTCGGTTATTACTTGATTGGAAACCCAAATATTTTACAGGAAACAATTTCAACAAGAATTCTACTCCTACAAAAGTTTACACAAAAGTTTACACATTCAAAGCATCCAACGGCCCCCTGCTAATCTCCCTTGGTGGGGCCATCACACCAAACCGTTGGATGCTTTCAATGTGTAAACTTTTGTGTAAACTTTTGTGAGTGTAGAATTGTTGTTCGTTATGTAGATTTTCTTGAGAGCGCAGTGTTTCGATGTTGCTTATTTAGTGTGCTACTTTGGTGTGTTGTTTTTTGCATCTCTCTATACTTGATTGGTCACGTCGTTCGGTTATTACATTATTGCCTTTTTGATTTATGTCTGTTGTTTAGCATCATGCAGGGGTGAATTGGTCTTCTGGCTTATGTGGGTTTTGTTTTAAATAAAAGTTTTCGTTATCTTCTTCTTCCTGCTTTCTCTTTCCACTGATTCTCGTTTTTTATATAACTGATTTTTTATGAGTTTGTTTACGGTGCTCTCATGAGTTTATTTTTTAGGAGTTGATTTTTTAGTTGACGATTGTTTTTTTAGGTTCATGTTCTTTATTATGTTCGTGGTAAACTTTATGTTGTTGATAAGAAGGTGGAGGTTCTTGGTTCGGCGGCCGAGGCTGCTAATCAACAAGAAGACCTTGCACGAGATCGTTGGTGGACGACCGAAGAAGAATATATTAAAGTATGCAAGTCTGAAGATTATCCCGGTAAGGCATTGTTGTTATTGCTCGTGCGCGTGAGAATCTGGATTGTACCTTTGTTGTATTTTCTAAGAAAATCAGGAATGTGTTGAAGCTCATGAACGCTGGATTGGTATATATATATATATGTTGGATCTTCAGGGCCTTTACAAGGATCTTCTTTGTAGTTATCTTCAAGGTCTTCAAATCTTTTGTAAGTTGATGGAGTTTTTGAAAAAGCGGGGATACCGAGATACACCACCAACTTTTTGTTTTCGTGAACCTAGTTGATTATGGTTGTTTGAACGATCTCACAAATCAATATTCAAACAACAACCTGAGTATAGTTCAGAGAACCGAACCCTAACAAGAACGTAGTTCTTGTAGATCTCAACAGAGATGGATTCACTCAAAGGTTATGAATCAACAAACTTGCAATTACTTCTATTATATAGATCAGAGACAATATAATGCGGAAGGAAAAAGTAATGCAAGACACCAGAATTTTGTTAACAAGGAAACTGCAAACCTAGCCTACTCTCAGACTTCGGACTGGACTGTATCGAGACTGAATTCACCCTACAAGCAATTTAGCTACCAATGTGCTCCTACGTCTCTTGGCTCCCGATGTAGCCTACGTACTTGATTCCCCTAGCTGACGTCCTTTACAGGCCTAGGAGTTGCTCCACTTCCCTCCGTGAAGACTAGCGCTACCCTGCCTCTAACAGGACGCCTAAAAGTATCCAAGTAATTAAACGAGAATACGATTGTGATTTCCTTTAGACTTAAAGTCAAGGTTAATGGAAATCGATATGTTGAATAGGGCTTATTGATCTAGCCTAAACAACTTTACCTCCGAAAGAGAGACGAACTTAGTATGAAACCTAGTTCGTGAATTTGCGTTTGGGAACTTCTAGGGTTTACGATTCAAGATCTACCTTACGAAGTTTCTATCAAATCTTGGTCGTGATAAGATTGAAAGAATTCAATCGACCCAAGATACATGATGAAATTTTACTTCCGACCTGAGCTTCACGATCCTCAAGTGAAGTCTTTTCAATAGTCGTAGTCCTAAAAGGACTTCGAGATGACGACCAACCTTTATGCAAGGATACACAGATGTCAGGGACGCACTTACATTGGGTCTAGTGGGGACAGCAGTCCCCACTAGAATTTTCTAAATTACAATTTTAGGCTTCGAAAATCTAATTAATCACAAATTTGTCGCCCTTTAATACCAAATATTATCTAAACTGCCTTCAATTGTATAAGTTTTACCTGTAATATGCTCGCATTGTATAAAACTCTATTAACTAAAACTTCTTACTACTTATCTGGGATCTTGGTGACGCTATTTGAAGCCAAAAACGAAAAATTAAACGCCTAAAAAAATTTTGCGGCCTTCGGCCGCATATGTTTCAACAATAGTATACATATTTGTCCCCCCGACCAATAATTCCTGGCTCCGTCCCTGACAGATGTGTAGAGGATTAAGATTGTATCTTTCAGAAGGTCGTCTATTTATAGTGATCACCAAGGGAGGCTTTGCTTAAAATTTAAGCAACCTTGAGTAGGGCTCAAGCAAGTTCCGGAACTAGGAAAGTCCATAGCTTGAATACCCATTCTCAATCTTCTAAGAATTTTGGACTAAGCCAAAAGTTAAAGAAGACTCAACCTTGTTTGATGGTTTGCGACTTCTGGTCCAATGCTTGTTTGGACATCGCTTTGCGACTTATGGTCCAAATACTTAGTTTGAACATCGCTTGGATTAAGTTGTTGAATTTCATGGGCCAAGACACGACAAGTCCGAGAACTAATTATGTCTAGACCGAAAACTTCAAGATATGAAAGTTGGAAGTTTTCGCATGGCTTATGTGAACGCGTTCACAGAGCAGTCCATATAGTTCAGGAGAATTCAGGAGAATTCTTGAACTTGTATGTACGCGTTCATACAGACTTATCTCGTTCTCTGAAATCCCAAAGGCATCATATGTACGCGTTCACCGTTGGGGTTGTTTCAAGAGACAACTCAACATACTCTACCTATACAAATTATCACAAGTGTGACAAATGCAAAGGCAAAAATCCTAGAATACCTTCTGATCATATAAACAACATCATAGACTATTGATATGATATAAATGGTAAAAACGATACGGAAAGGGAATACCTTTCTAACCTTCAGCGAGGACGTTATGATTTATCAAGTAATAAGCTTCGGTCTTCGTCTTCATCAGTCTTCGTCTCGATTACCTAGAACTATCCTAGTCCGAGTTGTAGAGTAGACTTATCAAGGATTGTGTTTTTGTCTCATAAACATGACAACTGACTTGAGATAGCAATATCAGTGGGTTCAACCGAGCAATGCTCTAACAGTTTTATATTAACCATAGTAGTTCTGACATTGTTGTTCTTGTAACAGTTAGTAAGTCGATAAAAAAAGAAAAAAAAATCTATAGAATTGTAATATCTTTAGAGGAAGATGGTTGTAACGTTGGAGATAAGCAAGAAAACTCTAGAAATAACTAGTGTGCTCAGTGGTCGGTAAAGCAGACCTATAAATAGGCATTTATGTAATCAGTTTGTAAATCAGTTTTTTTTTTTTTTTTTTTTTTTTTTTTTTTTTTTTTTTTTTTTTTTAACCTGGACAATTCTTTTCTTTTTCCTTACGAACTTTATATGTTCTTCCTCCCCTTTTCTCCTTCTCCTTTCTCACTGTTACTACTCCACGGGACACCTCCATCATAACATCTTTGAAGTTCAAAGTTCAAACCCGTATCGCAAAAATACTTGATCAAAAACACTTCAAGATTGATATCCAGCAAACCAGAGATAATCTTTATCTTATTGAGACATTGAGAATCGTTAGATGAACCACAGAAGATATTTTCGTGATAACCAAGTCCAACTAAGAGATAAAGGAGTCAGAGTTTAACCCGTGTGAAATTCCAGAATAATATCCACGTGGACGGTTCGGGAATCGTCCTTCTGAATTCCGGCCAGATACATCGAATATGTGGTTCACGTACATGTACGTGTACAAATTGATGTTTTGGAACTCATGAGTAAAATCCAGAGTCACTGTTCACGAACCGGTTCGTGAACCGCCGTTGTTCAGAATTAGGGTTTAACTAGATCCGCTAGAAGTTCTGGTCTGGGCCAGTACTTAGACGTGTTATTACGCCCTCAGCTATAATCCACTGGACTCTTGCTCAAGAGTACTCCTTTAGATTCACCCATATCCTAAAAGTGATTTGCAAGCAAACCATTGCTATGGAAAGATGGTATCGAATTTATCTCATGCATTCTTGTAACCTTAGTATTCGTGGGAACAAATACCAACATAAAACATGGTCATGTAGACAAGAACACGATCTCAATCGATATTAGTATCTCTACTAAACTAGCCGACTATTTCGAAAGATAGAATAAGTAAAATAGAAGAATTTCCATAATAGTCATAACTCCTACTAACATTTTGTCGATGAAGAATAATTGATGTCTTCTTTGTCTTCACAGTCTTCGTCTTCAAGGTCTCTACTACTTATTCTATATCTCAATTCCGAAATCTAAACTGTAGTAGGCTAAATTAAGATTGTGTTTTGACACCTAAAACTACTAGCTTGACATACCAACGCTAGTGGGTTTGACCGGACAATGACTTAACAATGTCCCTCTTTGTCAATTTTAGTGACAAAACCAATTTACATATGGTTTCAAAAGATATACAATAAAGATCTAACCCAGATGTATCTTAATTTCTTGAATTCTTCAACTTTTCCCTTGAGTCTTGATGTGTTTTTTTAACTCTTGTTGAAAAACTCGTAGACATCACCTACAACATATCCAGCTCAAACAACCACAAAGGTACGCTCGAGCTTACATGGGTTAATATGCTAATCCCACATGTTGTTTGTGCAAAGAGTAAAAATCTGAGCAAACTTTAAAGTACGTGTATCAAAACTTATAAAGTGATTCTACTCATACCTGATACGAAGCTTCTTCTTAACTTTTAATTACTCCCCCTTACTTGATACTTTGAAAAAGTACAGCAAGTAAGCACATGATGTTCTCCCCCTATGGTTATGAGCCACAAGAACAAGAACCATATGTATTCTCCCCCTATTTGTCACAAAAATATGACAAAGTAGTTTGAGACTAGGGTTTTAAACCTATAGATATGTCAAGTTAAGTACTCGCATACCAAATTTAAGATAACATAACTAGGAAATCAGAACGAGGATTTCTAAGTTGATTCATCTTTGGAGAAATATAGATACACTTTTCTCCTATATTCCACATCCACGCTCCCCAAAAAGATTTATTATTAAGCGCAAGCTCATTTAAGAACTCTCCCCCATGTGGTGTTATTCAATAAAGAACAACATACAAAGCCTCACTTGGACAAACAATTTAATGTATCCAGTTTTCCTTTGTTTATAATCTCTTTCCCTTAGCCGGATTTTTGGAAAAGAGTATATGATTCTGAGTTCGTGAAAACCCTAAAAACCATATAATCAAAAGTTTCTTAATCGTGAGAAAAAGCTTAACTTTTGTAACGACGTTAATGTTTCGTTTGTCATGTGAGTCTCTCCCGAGATTTATGGGACCATGTTTATAATTGGATGAACCAAAGTTTAACATGATGTCTCTTGTGAATTTTCCTGTATGCTAGAATGTTTGACAAATAAAGCATGAGCACATATGCTAAATTTAAACTTCAAGCAACATAACATCAAAGAGTATTAAGGTTAATACAGACGATGTTCAAATGGAAATAGTTCACACAACACAAAGCAAAGTTTAAACAAAAGCATAAATAAATGAAATAAATCACTCCATATCCTCGTCGTCTGATGGAATGGTATGCTCGTTAATGATCCGAAACATAGTTGAAACAGTGTCTGGATCAAGATAGGTAGCTGCAAGTTCAACTGCTAGGGCATATCCATCAGACTTGGTTTTGAGTCTGTGGATTTGAGCCTCAAGTTGTGCTATGCGAGGATCCATTTCAACCATCTGACCCTATTTTCTGATCTTGTCAATACTCTTCTGACCAAAGAGCATTGGGCCAGCTTCCTTAGGTAAGAACATGCCAACCTTGGATCTTTTGCAGATTTCTGTAACCAAGCAGGGAAACCCAAGGTTCCTCTGTTTGTTCTTGGAGGTCTTGATCATCTGTCTGATGATGGTGCCACAGAAATCAATTGGACCATTTCCTTTGTGAAGATGATAAATGAGCTCAAACATGTCTTTGTTCCACTTGTCCTTGCTCAAGGTGACAGGAATAAGATTATGTGCAGCTAAAATACCAAGAACCTTCAACTCATGCTTAATTCCATCGATAGGAGCCTTGCCATCTTTCTACTGTGGACTGAATCCCAGCACCCCCTTGGCAAGCTTGTGATCATATGGGCGTCCCCCTCTTATCTATGGAAGTCTGAAGTCGAATACAGGTGTTTTAGGTGTAAAACAATAAAGAGAATCTGAGGGGTAAAGTGTGAAGTATGATGATGTAATCACTCGTGGAAATTGGCTGTTTTACCACCCATAGAAACGACCCCGGTACATGGTTGCAATGGGTACAACATCTAGAGTGGGTCGTATACCTAGGAAAAACTAAACACCCCATGATGAGGGTCACGGTGAGGGTCGTTAGATAATTTTTTAATTACAAGTTAGTCCTTATATTGCGACCCACATTACCACCGGTCCACATTGTTGTTTCTATGGTCAGATTCTCAAGGGTGCATCTAGATGAGGCGTCCTTACTTTGATTAACGGCTTAGATGAAGTTTTTCTTCTCGTTTTTATCGACCTCTAATAAACCCTACGTACCTCATATTCCTTATCCTTATCTCTTCTTTCTCTTTTCTTTTACTCAGCCTTTTTTTTCCCCTTCAGAACAAGTAGAAAACTTTGTTTTTTTCTTTGATAGAAGAAACTTAACCACTGATCGACGAAAAGGTCTCCAACACGATTGGATTTTGAGTTTGTATCATTAGACTAGGTATCACGCCGGCCTACGGCCGGCGCTCAACCTTTTTGTTAATTTTCAATGGTAGATATTACCTATGACTCCGCGTAGTTAGCAAATTCTAGAGTTAGTCGGAACTTATGCTTTCGGTGTTTGGTTGGTCCGGTCAAATCAGCCGGGGCCATAGGCCCCGGCCGTGGATTAGTAAATTCTAAAGTTGGTCGGTTGGCTCATGTTTTTGGTGTTTAGTTTGTCGGGTGACATCAGCCGGGGCCTACGGCCCCGACCTTGGGTTAGCCCATTTATATGTAAGGTTAATATCTTAATCAACGAAACTGTAAACTAACATTTTTTTTCCCAATCAAAATTGTCCGTCAAATCTCTACCATAAACAAATGTTGTACCCAAAAACCCAGGCCATGGCCTTGTTTTTTCCTTTGGGGATTCGTAACTATCCTTGCATCTTACATATGGTCACAAATTGGGAAGGTTTGGTCGAGAAGAAGAAATACCTAGAAGCTGAGATTCTTAAGAATCAAATGGATGTTCAGTATTACACAATTTCTTTTAAATAATTGATTGATGGACATTCTGGAGGGGTCACACGCACCACGGGCGGCCCAGATTGTACCATTGATCTCCCACGTTTTACTTTTTTCTATCACACGGCCAGGAGGCCCTGCTAGTGGAGGAACAGATGTTAGGTTTATGGTTTTGGATTTAGAGGAGGTGGGAGAAGGAGGGCGACGTTTTTTTTTTTTTTCTCTTTTTTGCTTCTTGCGGAGGAAAAATACCTTATTTATATTTTGGATCACCAAAACAGATAGGATAGATTTGATTTATTGACTTTCTAACGTGTTGATAACTAAAGGTGGAGGCTGAGGTCAAAGTTTGCAAGAAGGAGAGCCCACGACAAACATAGGACGGCAACCAATTACTTCATCTTTGGACGGCACACCGCCATCGAGCCATGGCAACCAAAGACAATTTTAATAGATCCAACGGCCACGAATGACTTACAATTGACTTTGGCGATCGAAGGGTCAAAAATCCATCACAGAATTGGACGGCCCGGATAGCCCTATTCCTAAGGACCCTTTCTTTTTAATAAAGAGACTAGGTATCACGCCGGCCTGCGGCCGGCGCTCAACCTTTTGCCGATTTTTGGAAGGTTTTCGAAGCCTACAACCCATAAGTTGAGCCTAGTGGTTTGGTTGAATAAACCTGCGACCCTAGCTCAACCTTTCGGTAAATTTTCGAAAGGTTAGCCTACAACCCAAAAGTTGAAACTCGTTATTAAGTTGGTTGAATAGGCCGGGGCCGCGTGGATTAGAGTGTTGAGTGGGTCGGGTCAAATTAGTTGGGGCTCGACCAAAAATATCATGTGAGTTTACTTGTTGGGGTTCAGGACATACCTTTGTTTATTGAACCAAATTTTCTTTCTCGATGTTGTTTCTCCAGTCTCTCTCTTCTGAGTTGTTCTTTTTGCTGTCATACCATCTCCCATCGCTTTCTTTGTCGCAAGGAATACTCCTGCAATATGATTCTAGAATGAATTATCCCAATACAATACACTTGCTGAATCTATGACTCATACTAAGCACGATATGTTGCAAACATAAATTAAGTGTTACTTTTAAAGTTTCTTTTGATTGCAAGGTTGTTCATTATTCTGAAAAATTTAATCTTTATTTGTAAAAAGGCATTTGCAACAATTCAATTTAAAAGAGTGTTGATACGCTATTAAATCTGTTACTTACACAATCTTGTTCTAGCATTTCTTATAATACACGCTCATTGTATTATTGTATTATCAATGTTCTTTGTCCCAGTTTTCTCTCTTTTGACGACGTTTCTCCAATCCGTCTCTTTCGAGTTGTTCCTTCCGTTCATACTTTTTCCCATCGGAACTCCAAGCCTGTGCATGTATAAATTTGAACAGAAATAGTAGTAACCTTACACGTAAAAATAAAGAGACTTTGAAATCAAATAGCGAAAGCAATGAAATTCATTTACTGGTTAAAACTTGATTACCCCAAAAGCAAAAAATGGAACCCCGTCACAATTGTAGTGATAGACCAAAAGCAAGAGTTAGTTGAATGTAGCTTACCTGTTGCAATGTCGAGGAAGACTTCCTTACATCCGGTACACTTTAATAGATCTCATTAAAAAAAATGCGCCACTTGAAATAACATAACTGCATTACACAGAATCACAAAAGTACATCCATATAAAAGCCTAGCCAGAATGATCATGTCGATGCATTATTTATATTGCCTGGAGTCGTGGAGACAACGAATTTACATGCACATGCAGCAAAAAACAGGCTTCTTAGAGCTGAAAAGTGAAACATGAGAAAATGCGGGAACCAAATGAAGTTTCTCTCTAGCAGTAGGCATATTCTTAATTTAACTGTGTCCACAACATTGAAAGCGCCAGATGGATAACCAACCTCCGAAAGACTTTGTAGTCGTGTAAGCTCCACAAATTACCAGTCGCAGAACTTAATAATTGAGTTCATAAGTTCATTAGAAGCTCTCAAATTCTCATCAAATCTCATCCTCAGATTTTCTGACAGTCCTACATTGGAAGCGCTCCACAATCTAATGCTAGAAACATCTCCACCCACGTACCGATAAGTTCAACCGCGAAGTCAAGGGAGATGTATGTATCATTAGTTAGTGAAAAGCAACCATGTTTCTCCATTCGAATTTATCTGATCATCTCTTTCGCTTTTTGTTATCGTACTCTTTCCCAACGTGCTATTTGACTTGAGGATCTGGTATGTAAGCTAAAGGTTTCTTTTTTCTCATAACATTACTGTATTCATTAATCAGAACTTACAGATGGTTGGATGGTCTTTTTGGGCTATTGGTCTGCTTCTTTGCTATGACGTTGTGTTTGCGACATTGATTTCCTTTCCTGTGAATTAGGGTAAGTTATTAGCATAGTTTTTCCAAGCAGATCAAAAATAAAAGCATTAACAACTAATGACCGAAAGCTAAACATCACCTGCAGTATTTAAATCCAAAACCGAAGTCAGGGATATAGTATAAAAACAACTGATAGATGGGATTTATATCATTGAATAATTAACAAAAACCAATTATCATCAGTTTGTAAGAAGAGACTACAACAAAATCATTCCATCCCATAGCATTCTGGCAGTTAGCAAGAACTTGCAATTTTTGTAGTAGTGGCTTGTAATAAATATAATAAGCAAATCAGTTTCTAATCTATCTCCTTTGGCAATCTAAATCTATATTAATCATTGTTTTGAGTTGAAACTAACAATCACTATAAAGTAATCCATAGTAAGCAAAAAGTATAATCAATTCAAAAATTAAATTTCCTCTGAAATTAAAGCCAACCTTGATCTCCAGTTTAAACAAAGGCATACCTGGGGGATTTAAATTCTGCATAAACTCATTGGCTATAGGGGGTATGAAGCCACTTTCGTCGGGAAGTAACCTATCTGCGGCCAGATACGTGTGCGTCTCCCCTTCTAAAAATTCCATTGGTTCGGCGTTAATCTGATTAACATCGTCATTGCGCGCCGTCAGAATCATTCTATGAGTTAGTTCCTGCTCCGACAACTCTTCGTACGACGCGTGATTTTCTTCCCAAATTTGTGTCTTGGTGAGACAGGGATAGAGCTCTGTTATTAGCTCTCTCTCCTGTTTCTACATACCTTCACCGCGTTTGGGAGGGTCATTCGTTCGGAGCCAACCTGACAAACACATAAATCAATGAGTAGTGAGATAGACATAAACGGGAATACAATTTTGAAGTCTTTATTAAGAAGAGAGAACATTAAGAGTGGCATAGAGGAATACCAAGCAAACACAATTGTTACTGAATACTCAAATAAGCAAAATATGGAAGTCGTTTTAGCTCAAACGCAGGACAAATGCAAAAGAAAACACTGACGCAATCAAATTACCTTTCAAAAGATGGAAGGTGGATTAAGATTCAATCGGTTTCCACCAGCACCTCCAAGTAGTTCATGAGTAAGAGAATTCTTTTTGTAATAGTATATAAATTCGAATAAACCATTAGTATTAGTATATTAATTAAAGTTAGTAAAACGGATTTGTCATCAAGAATAATAATCAAAAACTGTCACACTGTTCGAAAGGAATCAATTCATGAGCCCAAATCAAAACATGAAATAAAGAATCAAAATGCAGCGAATAATACGGAAAAAGAAGCACAACCTGGAGACTTGACCGCTTTGATCCTTAACTGTTGTGTCGTCCTCTTGAAACTGTGTAGAGCATACCCATGCAAGAATAGAATTAGATGCCTACCCAGTTCAGATTCACAACAATCGTACGTTGTGCAACACATTCTTTCACATTAGAGAAAAACTTGAGTTTCCAGATTTTTATAACGTGATATATGTAGTATCACGAAGCTCTTATATAGGGAATAAAACAAAAAGTTCCTAACAGAGTTTTTCACATTCCGTTCTCTAGAACTAATAGCCAACCCATGATTCATTATTTCATCAATTAGCAAATTCCATCGAGAAGATTTTTTTCAAACCTGCAGTAAATTAGGAAATTCAGTAGAGCAGAACCATGGAACTATGGCAAGCACCAAAGTGACTTAATCAGAAAAAAGTAAGTGAATAACATATAATTTTTTTGGTTCACCACCTTTGATAAATTTTGGGAAAAAGAAAAAAGAAAAACAGTCTGGAAATTCCTACTCTTCGATTTTCTTTGGGCAATTCTTACTGTATTTGATTGTTAGTTCAAAATCAAATCCTACCATGGTGTCTGCAAAGGATGAAGAGGTCTTAGCTAGCTATCTGAAAAAGTCTGGTAAAGACGTTTGAAGTACTAAAGATTACTTATTCATAGTTCAAAGTGATGGCCAGAATCTTGTTTCCAGACTGGTAGCAAGGTATGTAAAAGGCTTGTGTCTAACTATTGCAAGATTCAAAAACATTAATGAATTTTTATTCAGTATTGTATTTTTCGTTTTATTCTTAAAAAACTTTAGTGCACATTGTTTAGCTTTTTTCTTCGTTTATTGTTGTGTTTGGAACATATGATCCAATGGGTAACTATATATATATGTATATAACTATAATCATGTTGAAATTTATTTTTTTGAGATACTAAAACCATCAATCTCAATGCATGATAACATTGCAGGCATGAATTGGTATTTTACCGAGGGTTTAGATTTTCTCTTTCAGGCTGCTTGGTTCCTTCCCTTGCACCGTTGCTCTCCTTGTTCCTTGATCATCTTTTGTTTCTTTTGTCGCTCCTTTTCCCAACGTTCTATCTGACTCTGGCTGCGACGTTCCTGTAAAATACATCGTCAGTATATATTATACCATATCTGTTATAATAACCGTGTAGATAATAATATCTTGCCGAGTGATGGTTCATAGAACTACCTTAGTTCTTTGAAGTACTAATTCATTAGGTTGCATAGGGATGCATGGTGACTGATGAACCTGTAAATCACAGTCCAATGATTAAACATTACAACCATTATTGAATAACGAAAGATAACTATATATATGTTTAAAGCAATAATCAGAATATATATTGAAGCTAAAGCCGTTGTACAACGTAAAACAAAGACTGGTTGCCATTACCATTACCTGAGAAGTCCGTTGTGGTGCTCTTTCCAACTCCAACTGCTCTATAGTTTCTTGTCTTTCCCTTCACCACTTCTCTGATCTTTCCTGATCTCGACAACGTTGTGCCTGCTCCTCCCTTTCCCTATGTTCTTTTGCTTGTCTTTCTTTTTCTCTTCTAGATTCTTCTTCATGTCTCTCCCTTTCCCGTCTAACCTCCTTTTTCATTCTTTCCCTCTTGTGTCGAGCTTACTGTCCTAAGGATCTCTGTTTGAAAAAGCATATATTGTTCACTGTTTAAAAGCATATATTGTTCACAAAAGCATGTTCAGAATTCGTTATACATGATGTTGGCATAATTGCTATGTTTGAACTCTTACCTTTTTTTCCCTTCCCCGTCTCTGGGATGTTTACAGGTTCTTGGTGTTCGCCATCACGTTGGCTGCAACCCAACACAGGTAAAATTTTGTATGACCATTACAATCTAAGCTAAGAATTCAGATATGGCCTGTAAAATATTATTGTATTCATTCAATTAAGAAGTTATATTCATTCATCAATTATACGTACCTCATGGTGATCGTGATTTTTCTTGTTACACAGCTTACCAAAAACTGTATTTCAAGGATTATTCGCAATTCATGTCATCAAAAAAATTACGATGGTCTCATCAAAAATAAACCTCAGCCACAACACATGTGCCACTGGAAATGCAAGACCAATAGCTACCTATACTACACAAAGGACGGAGCCTTAAAACAAACACTTCACCTAAAGCCAAGTAACGACAAAAGTGGCAGTGCACGTACTCTGAGTGAAACTTATGTATTAGGTTTTAAATTACCAAACTAATTAGAGTTTGAACTCCAGCCTTAGACCTTAGATAGAAGGTCCAGCCTTATGTGCAGCAGCTACCTGTCTATTTCAAACCGCCTTTCGGTACAAAGGTAAATAACTATTTAAAATACACAATTTTATTCTTTTTCTTATTTTTAAACAATGTCTTTGACAGCATGACAATTAAATTTCCAACCAAGGGTATAT